>JAZHYW010046218.1:0-12943 GCA_037355805.1 Ixodes ricinus | reverse complement strand
GTGGATTACCTTCAGGGATAGCTCAGCATGGAGGGGGTAAGGGCTGGAAGGGGCAACCATCACTCAGGTGTCATCATGGCTGTCACTTTTAGTGCAGGCACGGGGAGAGGAAGCTCATCTTTTTCCTTTTTTAACGAGCGTTGAGCTGATGTGTAAAAGACACGTATGGGTTACGAACTGATCTCTGAATGTAAGTATTTAGTAGAGGTAGAAAGTATTTTTGGTCAGAGGTGTATATGAAACCGACTTCCACATTGCGACAATAGGAAATGTGATAGTCCATTGTAACCTCTTTTCCAACAGCTTAACATACCTGGGGCTCCCAACATGGCTTTCGTGCCGCCCCGTCCTGAACACCGCTGGTGCAGCTCATATTGCCGCACCCCACACGTTTGATTAAACGTGTGTTAGCGCACCTCAGAGCACAAGAGCTGCAACAAAAGACTGGAAAAACCACTTCTGACTTGTTAGTTAGCCTTAGCGACACTGAATATGGAGTCTCACGAGGGGTAGCAAACTATAGGGTGACTGAAAACACCCAGGCTTGATCTAAAATGGTCCATAAATATTGGCGCCCGCACATAGCAATTCAAACTTTTCGTCAAAGCTGTATTTCACAAGTCAGTTTTTTCTTGTAAAATTGCAAAACATAGCTCCCTTTCTATCAAAATAGGGCCAAAAACTTGCCAGGATCAACGGCGGACAGCAACGCAGACGATCGAATCGAGTGGCGGGGCGTGTTTTAGATTGCGTTTTAGATCAGTGATCGTGCCTGGTTATTTCAGTCACCCTATATAAAATATGTACATCCGGTTTAGAATGCTACTTAGCCGTAATGCATTTTGTCGGATCTCCTTTTGAGCAATGAAAAGTATGCAGTGTTTATATCATAAGAGCCTGTTGGTGACTATTGGGTTCCACACAATCAAAGCTAGTAAAGATTGTTTATAAAAATTAAAGCTCTCCTGTAAAGGTTTTATAAATATCGCAGCAATATCACCTTGATGCTGGCACACAACTGGAAAACAATGAAAATAGGTGAAGAGCAAAACCAAATAAAAAAAAATCAGCAGAACCCATCCTTTGGGAATGATTATCTACGTTAATGCGAATAGCATCAAACGGTGCGGAGTTATGCGCGTTCGTCAGGTGGCCGGCACACTCTAGATACGCCAGCCCACTCTTGAGGCGATTCTAAATTTGTTGACACTTTCACAGCCCTGCGCACGATCTCCGCAGCCCAGCACGTGCGTTTGTGTCACTTAGGAAGGCGAGCAAAGCACGCGCCATACGCACAAACACTCAAAATGGTACCGACCAGACTTTCTGGCGTCTCAGCTAGTCTCAACCAACGGTACTCTAAACGGTTTGTTTATATCTTTACCATAGGACGCGATTTACAGCGCTGTCACAGCTACCGGTGCGCGCGCGTTCCATGCACGAGGGCTCATTCCGCTCTCGTGCTAAGCCTCACGAGAGCGGAATGAGCCCTCGTGCATGGAACGCGCGCGATGGTAAAGATATAAACAAGTTTTTAGAGTGCTTTGAATGACTGCCTTCATAGCTCTGTGGTTAGCGCGTCTGCCTGCTGATCAAAGGGTCAACGGTTCGAATCCCGCCGGCGCCGGTCTTTTTTATTTATTTATCGACCCGCGGCGTAAGAGGTTAGATAGCCAGATAGATAGATAGATAGATAGATAGATACATAGACGAAAAGTGCGTGAAGTATCCAAAGAATGCTATTCGCATTAAAATAACACAGGAATGCTGACAGCACAAGTGTTGCAGCACTCTGACCAAAAAATAAATGGGAAGTAACCTTGGCATACCCAAGTCAGCTGACTGACTGGAGAGCTGGTGGTAAGGGAAGCAAAAATGAAAAGGTGAAGCAGACTTTGTATTATCCAGGGTTGGGCAGTATCGCGATACAAATGTATCGCGATAGTATTTCAGAAATACTAGTGATGGGCCGAACTTTTGCCGAATCGAAAGTTCGGCGCCGAATCTCGGGATTCGGCAAAGTCGAACTTTTGCCGAATTTTCCTAGAGATTCGGCAAAGATTCGGCAAAAATACATTGTTACCAGACTTAACGTTGAAATTTAGTTTTTTCTGGCGAAAAAAGGTTTTCTGTTGTTTTTCTTAACTTAAATGCAACATGTAATGCATATTGACACAGTTATATTACTAAGTAAGGTGATATTCTACAAGATAATTGTATCGGTGCGTTTTTGTGTGTTTACTGGCAATTTTAGAGTGACTTCTAGCAGAAGTGGCGTGACAACGAGGTTGGGTAGTAGCGGTGGCAGTCACGAATCACGCTACGAGAGTTTCGGTTTTGAGGCATCATCAGCGCAAGCCTGCATGTGTGTGTACAATGTTAAAATGAGGGCAATAACGCTGGGTCCTGACTCACCGTTCTGTGCGCAAAACCCGAATGCAACGGTTGCTGAGCCTTTACCAGAAAAGATAATATTATTATTGTAAATATGCATGTTTTTCGATTTGAGTGACTTGACGTCAGCTTTGCATGAAAGTGTGCGTCCCATATTAGCAACGGTTCGTTTTTAACCTTTAAAATGGCAGTTTCTGGTGTTAGGATTCACACGAACGTTTAGGAAGATAGGATGTGCAACGTCGAGCATTATAGTTCCGTGTTTAGTTTTATGCAGATACAGAAAAATCGCGAAATAACGCTAGTTGAAAAAGCAATCTATCATTCAATCAATCTTTATTTGTACAAAATAGTAGAACACGGGAAGCGTGCGCGGCTGGCAGAAAGGTTACAAACCCGTACGCTGAGGCGCCTGCCAGCCAACTTTCCGTGAGTTAATGAATAGACGCAAAACACAACAGTTTGACGTTTTAGACGCGGACGAACAAATAATACAGGAAGGACAAAATATGGCCATTGGACTCGCAAATTAAGGGCGGCCCACACACTCGCGCAGAGTGCGCAGCACAGCGGCACACACTACTTCTGAGCCGAAAACAGAATTGTTATAATTGCGAGGAGTGCTTTGTCAGCCGTGGCCGGGTGCTGACGTTCCGTTATTTAATAATGCGACGTTGATTTGAGAAAAAAAATGAAATAACGTTTATTATTTCTGTGGTTAACTTCTGATTACATGGTGAGGTCCTTTTGCGTGCCGTTCGTGGCGTGCCTCCGATCGTTCTGTTCGGAGCGGTTTCTTTCCACACAGACACGAGCGGTTTCTTGTTCCCAGGCAGGCGCTATCGGCAAAGTTCAGTTCTCGCTCTCGCGAAGCGTAAACAAGCTGGGCCCGCAACCCCGTGCCATAGCCCGTGCGCTCGCACCGCGCGCTCGCGAAAAGTCACGCATTGAGGATCCATTACAGATCCCGCCGAGGCAAGACAAACAAGTAGACAAACGAGCTGGGCCAAGCTAACAGCTTTAAAGTAATTGTCGGCCAATGTTTCAACTACCTCGTTGCATCACTGGAAATGTCAAATTAAAATCACGTCATCCAGAATGGACCGCATCATTTGTTATTTGCGCAGTGGACTGCGTAAATTACTGGTCGATTTTCTATCCTTGAGGCACAAAATATTAAAGAGAACCACACTCGCTCACAAACAAAGTTACCGTGTTGCCTACTCACTCCACACCTCGCCGTAACCACTGATTGTACACAACGAGCTTGAGTTGGTTGAATTACGCTGCACCACCGTGCACTGCACGATAGTAACCGCACGACTGCACGGCGTCCATTTGCAATTCACGGCCCCTTTGGTCCTGTCGCGTTCTCGCGCGTGCGCAGACATTTGCCGAATTTTTGCCGAATCTTTGCCGAACTTTCCTTCAAAAGTTCGGCATTTGCCGAACTTTGCCGAATCAGAAGTTCGGCAGATTCGGTCCATCACTAAGAAATACATTTCGTATCTGTATTTCTGTATCGCGATAAATTTTTTTCTCCAGTATCTGTATTCCTGTATCGAAATACATTTTGAATGTTCTTTTGTATCGCGATACAATCAGGGTGAAATGTATTTCGTTACATTTCTTGAAAAATACTCCCCCCCCCCCAAAAAAAAAAATCCGAACGCAATTTTTTTGTTTTGTTTTTTTACTCTGAGGGCATTATGGTGAAGGAGATGCTGGGGCATTGTTACCATGCCTGAGCAGACTTCCTTCCAATTCTCTAAGCTATTTTTCTATGCGTCCTCTTCTCTCTTCTGAGAAGTGTTGCGTAGTCGGGGACTCGAACCAGGTGGCATGCCAGGAGTGGAGTCAGAGCGTCTTGTGCCGCAGGTCCTTAGGTAGGAATTTCTTGAGTCATTGCTTGCTGGCATCCAGTGCCCACTGCTAACCGTCTCTCTTGCCTTAGCGTACACAGTACACCCAGCCGGCAAAGCTGAGTCACAGTCCGTTGCAGCATGAGCCTGGCGGTGGTTGGCTCGAAATAGTAGGATGACTCACGCAGTGAAGTTCAGCACATATTCGGATGCGTCTGCGGCTGCGCCCGTAATATGCACGGCTCAAGGGTACGTCATCAGCCGACGTGAAAGTGACCTGCTGCTCTGGTGATCCGAAACTCAGGAAGGAGGTCAGACGTGGCCTCGCTGTTCCGACCCAGACTTCGTACACCTGCGACTCATCTCGAGCGCGCTGTTTCTCGGATAGCTCGCACCTGTGCCGGCAATATCAGGTCGCAATCCACGAGGTCTCTATTTGGAGTATGCAAGACGAAACTTGAGAACTGCAATCCATGCGTTGGTGGCGGAGGGTCGGCAGGAAGGACCTTCACAACAGGGATGCCACCGTATCGTTTTTTTCAACCGTAACAGAAGATAAGACATGTGTTTCAGGATGCTTCAGGTGGTCCACTATTCTCGAAAATTCCAAATGACACTGCCTGCACTATCTTCGACGAGGTAACCTACAACGAAAGTACGTATTGTCCTTTCATACAGCAGCGTGGTAAGTGTCATGTTCAAGGCCACACCTACAGATAAAAAATACCAGTTCATTCCACAGTGACGTCATGTGATAAATGTTGACAGGGGCGTCCTTATTGGACAGGGGTGTCGCGACGCTTTGATGGGATTTAGGATGACGTAGAATTTATTTAGAGGTCGAAGTCTTTTCGCATCCCTCGTCAGACAGACAGGATGTCAGGGAAGGGACCGCGGTCAGTTCTTGATGGAACGTTTTTTCGAGCCCATTGAACACTCCTCGTCGTCCGAAATCACTACCTTCAAGGCAAAGTGCCAAGCCTACGGGAAAGTAATTTCAGGATCAAAAACTTCCACTTCCAACTTCAAGCTTCATCTCATTTGGCGCCTCAAACAAATTTGAAAAATGTATTGCAGTATCAGTATTTCTGTATTTGTATTTCTGCCCTCCCTAAAATGTATTCCTGTATTTGTATTTCCAAATACTTTTTGTCTCAATTTAAAATGTATTTCCGATACGTATCGCGATACACTTTTACAGATATATTTCAGTACAGTAAACTTTCGTTAGTTCGACCTCGGTTAATTCGAATTTTCGTTTAATTCGATCATGTTCAAAAGTCCCGGGAGCGCCCATACATTTCTATGGGAGGAAGAGTTTGATAGTTCGAACTCAGGAAGACTCTGCATCGGATAATTCGTCCCGAGCGAATGCGCGCGGGCTTACATTGCACGGCACCACGGCAGAAAAACCACCAACGTACCGCGAAACACGGGAAAACTGAACGTGCGCAAATATGCGCCTGCTCCTCTACGCCGTTGAGATGGAGCGTAGCGAGTGACACGAGCCAGTGCAACCAATCTGGCGTGGAGTAGCGCGCAGAACATAGCACGTGGTCAGGCTCGCAGGAGCGAGCCCAGGAACCAACGCGCGCTCTCGAAGTGTTTTTTTAATGCGAATATTAATGCGAATAGCATTCTTTGGATACTTCACGCACTTTTCGTCTATGTATCTATCTATCATCTATCTGGCTATCTAACCTCTTACGCCGCGGGTCGATAAATAAATAAAAAAGACCGGCGCCGGCGGGGATTCGAACCGTTGACCCTTTGATCAGCAGGCAGACGCGCTAACCACAGAGCTATGAAGGCAGTCATTCAACGCACTCTAAACGGTTGTTTATATCTTTACCATAGGACGCGCTTTACAGCGCTGTCACAGCTACCGGTGCGCGCGCGTTCCATGCACGAGGGCTCATTCCGCTCTCGTGAGGCTGAGCACGGCCGCTAGCATCACCCTCTCCCGAGCGCGGGAGAGGGTGAGCTAGCGGCCGTGCTCAGCCTCACGAGAGCGGAATGAGCCCTCGTGCATGGAACGCGCGCGCACCGGTAGTGTGACAGCGCTGTAAGCGCGTCCTATGGTAAAGATATAAACAACCGTTTAGAGTACCGTTGGTTGAGACTAGCTGAGACGCCAGAAAGTCTGGTCGGTACCATTTTGAGTGTTTGTGCGTATGGCGCGTGCTTTGCTCGCCTTCTAAGTGACACAAACGCACGTGCTGGGCTGCGGAGATCGTGCGCAGGGCTGTGAAAGTGTCAACAAATTTAGAATCGCCTCAAGAGTGGGCTGGCGTATCTAGAGTGTGCCGGCCACCTGACGAACGCGCATAACTCCTCACCGTTTGATGCTATTCGCATTAACGTAGATAATCATTCCCAAAGGATGGGTTCTGCTGATTTTTTCTGTAGCATCGTGTGCGTTTCCATCTTACGCACCAGAAAGCGGAAGTTCTCTTTCCTTCTTTTTTTTTTGTCCGTCGACGGTTGTGCCGCTTGGCGCCAAAGTCGGTTTGAAACTTTCTCAGCAAGCGCTCTCAAAGCGCTTCTCTGTAGCATCGTGTGCGGTCCATCTGCGGGTCGGAAAACGCGAATTCTCTTTTCCTTTTTTTTTCTTGTCTGTGAGCCGACTTTGGCACGGCGCCAATGTCAGCTCATAAAACTTACTTTTTTCGTTTCTGTCTTTCTTTTTTTTTTTTTTAGTGCCCGATTTTTCGGGGACGTGACGTTTAGTTACGCTGCTCTCCGAAGCCTGCTTTTGGACACACGTTTTAAGCGCAGACGGCAGTAGACCATCCGTGAGTACTTTGAACAATAAAAGGAAGTGTAACTTTAACCGTTTTTTTGTCCTTTTTTTAATTCAATCATTCGGATAATTCGACCAAATTTCAAGGTCCCGTCGAGGTCGAATTAACGAAAGTTTACTGTATCAGCATTTTAGCTACTATTTTAATGTATCCCAGTATTTGTATTTCCAAATACATTTTTGAGTATTTCTGCCCAACCCTGGTATTATCCTAATAAAAGTAAAAGAGCAAGAGAAAGCAAATATACTCGCACTGTTCAAAGGAGAAGTATTGTTACCAAAACCGGATGGACGATGCTGTAGGCATTGTCCAGAATAAGCAGAGGTGTTAGCATGTGCTCAGTGCATAAAGAGAAGTAATGAAAAATTTGCTTGCCGACAGGAAGGGAGGGTATTGAACCCAGAGCTGCGGCGAGTGTGCGGGTAGACAACTGCTAAATCATCTACATTGTTATTGCACATTTTCTTCTTGCTGCACTTGACTCGTGAAGCAGAATGCAGGTGTTTAGGGGTTGTTTGTGATGATTCAAATGTGAATTCATCTTGGGATATAGCTATGAAGTTTTTAAGCATTGAGAAGCTTCTTTCCACCGATAGCAGCGTATTGGCATCATGAAAACGCAAGTAGCATTTATACTCTGTCATCTCAAGAAAAAGCAGGCTTGGTGAATAGTTCATACGCTGCACGATGTAGTGTCGGAGAAAGAAGCAATTTTATTTGCCTGCAAAACATATAAGTAGCGGTAAAAGCGAGCGAGTTGAACATGAATACTTAAAAAAATCGAAAGAATAAAACACGGAGGACAAGCACAGGACAGCTACGAAAGAACGTGGTTTTCCTGTGTTTGTCCTCCGTGTTTTATTCTTCGACTTTAAGTATATAAGTAGGTTTTGATAAAACAGTACCGTGAAACTGTGCCTCTCAAGCATATTTTTCTCTAGGCCCATTTTACTCTGCCCCACACTTCTCCAAACACTTTTTGACCCCATCTTTGTCATAGTCCCATTTTTAACACAGATTATGTTTTATGAGCTGATTTCGTGGAGCTCTGTAACATTTGGTCGTAACGATCGGCTGTGATGAAACCGAAAAGCGTTACACCCATAGGGAACCATATAAAAAGATTTTGGTCCCCCAGCAGGATTTAAACTTGCCACCTTGAGATTGTGAGCCAAGTGCTTTGCACTCGCATGCCACACATTTTTTCTTGGGAGGCCTGTCACATAATCTGTGTTACCCTTCTTTGTCAGCATGATCAAGCTTGTATAACTTTCTTGTCACCGCCCTATTTTTTGGTACGACCCCATTTTTGTTTTGTTACAGCCCCATTTGTTTCTTTATCACTCCCCCATTCTTGTTCTAGCTCCATTTTTCCTCGACTCCCTTTTGCCCCAGCTTCATTTTGCGCGGGAGTGGAATGGAGTGAAGAGGGCGTTAGACCTGTTCCACCCGGGCCTATGGTCCCCTTCGCTCTCTACCGTCAAGCCCAGACCCCCCATTGGGTCATGCTGAGCTCCGGCCCCCATGTGCAGGTGCCCGAGTCCCACGCCTTCCAGCCCCAGCCAGAGTCCCCAGCTGGGGGTGCCCAGCGAGGCGAGCTCTGCACCCGTTGGGGGTGGCCCCCGGTCCTGGGCCTGTGCTCAGGCTCCGAGCCCTCCCTGGGCTCGTCATGGCGGAGCAGCTCGTCCGAGGTCCAGGACGGGGTCCAGCCACCCCAGTTCCTGCTGGGGCTTGCGGAGAGCCAGGGCTCGCTGGACCGGGCCTCTGACTCTTCTGGAGGACGCTCTCAGGTCTGTCTCTTTACGGTGGCTAGATGCCTGTTGGTGCCCCGAAACGTTCCTCCGAGCTTACTAGTGCAACAAACATGCCATATGAGACGGCGGTGCACCAGGTCCCGGAAGAAGGCCGACGAAGTGCCACCTGACACTTCTAATTTTCTGAGTGGTGCCTCGCAAAACGTTTTCTTCTCCCCTCTGGTAGCATAAACAACCATAGACCCCCAAACCCTCTGCCCCCGGGGACAAAGAGAAGATGCTTTGTGCTGGTTTCAACTAGACGCTTTTCTTTCTTTCCAATAAACCCGATTAACTGCAAACACGATTCGACCACTGATCAACTCTTATGTTGCTGGAAGCTTTGCACTAGTGCTGAAAGGAACCCACTGTGTGGACAGATGGATGGACGTCAGTGACCAACACTTTGTGTTGGGCAACACCTTGCCCCACTAAGCCTAGAAATAGTTACGCTTTCCTCCTCGTCAAGTTTTCCCCAAGTTCCTTCTTTGTCAAGCTGTTCAAGCCGTTAATTTTTTTGTGCGAGAGTTTGCACAAAGTTGTTAATTTAGCCTGCAAGCATATTTGCTTTCTCCCATTCTACACTTATGCAAGTCACCAGTGCTGACTTTCAGTGAAAAACGCTTTACTGAAAGGCTGTCTTTCAAGTAAGGAGATTGTGCCTTGTGCTGTGGCAGAGTAAATTAATGTCCCTTTTATTTAAGGGTTTTTGTCATATGCTATAATAGTAAGTCAGCATCAGCAATCATTGTAACTAGGGTTCCGTGTTTTCGGAGTTAACTTCTTTTTAATGCGAATAGCATTCTTTGGATACTTCACGCACTTTTCGTCTATGTATGTATCTATCTATCTATCTATCTGGCTATCTAACCTCTTACGCCGCGGGTCGATAAATAAATAAAAAAGACCGGCGCCGGCTGGGATTCGAACCGTTGACCCTTTGATCAGCAGGCAGACGCGCTAACCACAGAGCTATGAAGGCAGCCATTCAACGCACTTTAAACGGTTGTTTATATCTTTACCATAGGACGCGCTTTACAGCGCTGTCACAGCTACCGGTGCGCACGCGTTCCATGCACGAGGGCTCATTCCGCTCTCGTGAGGCTGAGCACGGCCGCTAGCTCACCCTCTCCCGCGCTCGGGAGAGGGTGAGCCTCACGAGAGCGGAATGAGCCCTCGTGCATGGAACGCGCGCGCACCGGTAGCTGTGACAGCGCTGTAAAGCGCGTCCTATGGTAAAGATATAAACAACCGTTTAGAGTACCGTTGGTTGAGTCTAGCTGAGACGCCAGAAAGTCTGGTCGGTACCATTTTGAGTGTTTGTGCGTATGGCGCGTGCTTTGCTCGCCTTCCTAAGTGACACAAACGCACGTGCTGGGCTGCGGAGATCGTGCGCAGGGCTGTGAAAGTGTCAACAAATTTAGAATCGCCTCAAGAGTGGGCTGGCGTATCTAGAGTGTGCCGGCCACCTGACGAACGCGCATAACTCCGCACCGTTTGATGCTATTCGCATTAACGTAGATAATCATTCCCAAAGGATGGGTTCTGCTGATTTTCGAATTTGAGGATATTTTTTTTTCAGGGTTAATTTTTCCCTGCAGATTCAGTGTTTTTTTGTGTAAATTGGTTAAAGGGCAACTCTGCTCAATTCGAAAGATTTCGAAATAATGAGTGATTTTGCATTAAAAATTTATAGTAAAAGACATTACGTCATTTTCTTCGCGAAAAATAGGATATATATTTTTAAATCTAATTTTAAACAGAGCAAGAATGGATGGAGCCAAGCTGAAACTTCGGCTCCGTCCGGAGTTTCAGTTTCGATCACGTGGTACGAGATGTCACGTGATTTTGTACACAACGACGGGCGGGATTGGTGAAGATTGCAGTGCGTCCGCACCGCACTCTTCACCACGTTTTGGTGTCTACGACATTTGATGACGTCTGCTCAACTGCGGCATCAGTCTGTGCACGTAATGTCATTAGTGTGGACGAAACTCCGAGAGACAATAATCACAAAGGTTGAGATGACGATGGCGGTTGTGACGTGGAAGACGGCGGTAACGGCGGGACCGCAGCGGGGCAGTTCCCAAGAAGCGTGCTGCGCAGATGCGTTACGCCACTCACATACACACCGCTGAGCGCCGAGAGAAAACGTTGCTGAAGTCACCCATTATGCTTGCCTGGAGAAGTAAAAACAAGCAAAAGGGCAGGCAATGGTGATGACGTTTAGCTCAGTGTTGGCTACGGCCATGCCGTAGCCTTGACTGTGCTGTTGGTTAAGCCTCAATTTGCCCGCTCGAGTCGGCTGATTTCGGCAACTTGGCAAGTTGCAAAGCTTGCCGGACCTTTTAAGATTTTAGACAGAACTACTTCGTAATATTCGATGTGTGGTCTTCCTAGGTGATACTGAAAACAACTGCATTGTTTTTTCAAAAACAAAAATGAAGCGGAGTTGCCCTTCAAGTTGTAAGCAATTTACACAAGAAACACTAAATCCGTAAAAAAAAATACCCCCCCCCCCACCAAAAAAAAGAGAAGTCGAAAAAAAAGCAAATTAACTCTGAAAACACGGAACCCTAATTGTAACAAGGTGCAACTCTCCCAGTGCTCTGTAGTCAGTGACACGTTAAAGGTTCAGTATATTCTCTGCACAAGCTTCCTGCCTTCGATGACACTTCGGCACATGTTCAGCCCTGCAGAAGACAGCGAGCAAGTGCTGCAGGCAGAGCTTCTACTGCATTCTTAACCTTTCACTGAATGAATGTAGGTAGATGTAAGTAGCACAATAAAAGAAAAAAGTGCCCAAAACTTCTTTCTACATATATTTTTCTGACGGGGAAGGAGCGAGAGGTGGAGCCCCCCTCAACCACCTTCTTCTTTTTACTCAGTAGTGTGAGCCTCAGCCCCATTTAAGTCGTGCTAGCTTTACTCGAGTTGCACAATAAGAGCCGACTTGGAGTACACCTTTCCACATCTGCCGTGTTGGTTACAGTCCTTGCCCGACCTCAACTCCGAAAACTCCGTGATCACAAAAGCTTATGTAATGTGATCACAAACACTTTAATTGTGTTAGGCTTTTGGGTAAGAAAACGCAGGAAAATAACTACTGTGCAGGAACACTCCCAGCATAAAAAAATAGTGTCTATTTTTTTTTGTCTGTCTTGTCAGGTTATTGTCAATCTGCACAATTTGGGGGAAAAAATGGGGAAAGTGGGGGATGGCATTTGCATTAGAGTCAGTAAACGATTGTGGGGTTTGTCATTTGAAGCTGTTTACACAATAACTTTTTGTGTTTTCAAAGAGTGTCAATAGAAGCTTGTAAGAGTGCCGATAATTTCTTCTTTACTCACAAAGCAGTTTTCCAGGTACCGAGATAATGCAAAGACTTCCAAGTGTTGTATATCTTGCTTCTTTTTCTTTACTCCTTTCTTCCATCTTTTTTTTTCTTTATTCCCAAGGAAGCAGACTTTGAGATTGCATCAAATGTACACGGTAGCTTAGCACCACTTCAGCAAGTACCGTTTGTTTTTATTTTTTTCCGATCCCTTCAGACCATCATTAAGCTCCACTGCTTGTTTCCAGTCCCAGCCATTTCCTTTGGGGTTCAGGGTCAACAGCCCCCCTCGCTTTTCCTGTCAACTTAAACTCCCTCCAACTTCCTTCTTTGTAAACATCACCACAACAAATTTGTCCTTCCTCCAACCCAGAGAAATGGACCCCTCACCATGAAACACCCTTTTCAAATATTCCCCACAAGAATGGCAACACCAGTTCGACTTATTGGCCACTTTTCTTCAATTTGAAATTTCCTTTTAAGCCTTTTCTATATAAAGTACTTAAAAAAGTACAACCTTGAGCTCTTTTTTTTAATGCGAATAGCATTCTTTGGATACTTCACGCACTTTTCGTCTATCTATGTATCTATCTGGCTATCTAACCTCTTACGCCGCGGGTCGATAAATAAATAAAAAAGACCGGCGCCGGCTGGGATTCGAACCGTTGACCCTTTGATCAGCAGGCAGACGCGCTAACCACAGAGCTATGAAGGCAGTCATTCAAAGTACATGTAACTGAACGAAGCATACAGAAA
>JAZHYW010046217.1:0-10997 GCA_037355805.1 Ixodes ricinus | reverse complement strand
GCAAAAAAAATAAACATTGACAAACAGCGACGATAAAGCATGACGACAACCAACGGCGACAACCGAAACAACAGCCCTCTAAATATCAGAGTACAGAGTACTTTGTGGCCCGTGTACTCTGCGACATCTTTTGGGGGCAAATTTGACTCGATGCCATATCCTACAGCATCAATCGTGAGCGTGTTTGCCAAGTGTTCCGTTATGTCGACGATCTCCTGCTTCGAAGGATAGGTGTGGAAAGAACCTCGGAAGACAGTGCTGTCAAGGCAGTTGTTGATGTCTTCGCTCAAAAGTTTGGGAGGGCTCATGTTTACCTATGAACTTTGCGATGGGTGAGACCCACATTTTATCGGTTTGAAGTTGAAATTCGATTACGGACATGTTTGATGGCCTTACCACTCACGGTCGAAAAAAGGCCTCTTTGCGTATGATTCGTCACACTCGAAGCTGGTTAAAAGAAGTACTGCTTCCTCATGACTACGGGCTGCTCTTTATTAGATGTGCCACCATTCGATGCCTGAAATTTCGGCCGGCAGGTGACGGTACTAAGATCACCGGGAGTTTCAATGAGTAGTGTATATTGCTTGTAGCAGAAACTTTACCAAAAATAAAGAAAGGACCCCAAGTACGCAAAGAAAAGCTGAAGGGGAGACCAGTGGTTTTCCAATACATTCTTCAGGTCTCACACAACATTAAAGAGTTGCACCTAGGTATGATGTTCAAATGGTGTTTTATGCATCATCAGAGTAGGCTGAACTCTGCCCTAATGTTGCAAACAAGACTGGGCAACAAGCACATGTCTACAGTAAAAGAAAAAAATATTTCGATGATCAACAGGATTCACCCGATGGAAATGCGTGAGCATTTCCGTTAGATGACGACACTGCATCAAAAGAAAGCCAAAGCGTGGCCTCGGCTTCATTCCGTTATCGCCCTTGGATACGGTCAGGCACATCGCCGTCAGAAAGAACCAGAGATGGCAAAATTACTTTCAAAAAGTAATCAAATTACATTACTAATTACTTTTATGAAAACTGAAAATATGTAATTAAGTTAAATTACAAATTTGCCGCAGACTAAAGGTAACGACATTACATTACAATTACTTTCCAGAAGTAATGAAATTACTTTGCAAATTAGCTTAGCATTACTTTTGAATACCTTAACGCAGTAATTCGTGCACATTTAATTTACTGTATGCACAAACACAGTGTTTACAAAACAAGCCCTCGTTGGCCCACGCAGCGCGTGTGCAGGAGCCAGATCCGGGAGAAGCGAGGCGATGCGATGCGCAATACGGACAGCAGCGCCACCGCAGTGATGTGACGTCAAAGAGCTGAGTTGGTCTATATGTACCAAGACTCAGATCATCCTGTTTACACCGCAACAATCTTATGTGACTCAGAGTGAACCATACTGAACAGTGGTTTTGCTGGCGCACACGACATAAGTGTTAAACGTGATAAATAGCTTCTTTATATCTGACTCAAAAAAACAGACGACTCACCGGCTTCGCTGTTCATTCAACGGTGAAGGTTCTTACTAAAACGGTGATATGCTTTTGTCTTCCTGATTTAGAAGTTGTACTCCGTGTCAGTTTGTTAAGTCGGGTAATGGCAGCTCATTCTTACAAGGAGTCGTCAGGTGAAGCGTTTCCCTTCCGCCTCCGGACGCAATCTAATTCGATTCTCCAAAGAGAACTTTACTCGACGAAAACTTTTTCTTGGCAATGCAGTGGAGAGGGAGAGCCCGCGCACAGCTTTGTTCCGCGCTCAAAATGGGAGAAGGAACGCGTGCCTCGTACCCTCCACTGCATTGCCTAGAAAAGGTGTCGGCGAGTATAGTTGACCTATTCTCGGACATTCCTTTCAAGGAGCATTTTTTCCAAACACACGAAGACCCCAAGTTTTTGCGCATTGTAACACAAAGGGCCAGAATAATTGCTAAGCAGAAGCGTCGCCAGTTGAAGAATGGCGCGAGCTTCCTAAATTGTGTACTTTCCCAACAAACGGAGGGTGATATCTGCATGTAGGCTTATTCCCGATTAAACTTCTCAAGGAAGGCAGCGAGGCGATACCGTGAGCGGTACCTACTTTGCTCGAGAACGCACGAAACGTTCTCTGGCTTTGACAAGGCATTTGGAATTAACTAATTATTCCGGTCGTTTGTTGTTCAAAATGGTCGAAGCTACACGGTTTGACCTGCTTGACGAAAGTACAATGTTGGGAATCTGTTTGTCCTGTCCTCTCAGGTTTTAAACTATGTTTCACTCACTGGTGATGTGCCCGTCGCCTTGTAGCCCACGAGCCGTTCATCCCTAGGCTGACGCACTGTCAGTTCAAAGATGAACGGTGGAAGCTACGTGTTTGTTGGAGCAGTCCCACGTCTATCGTTCGCCACGTAACCACGCTCTCGTTCATACCCACGCGCGAGAAAGGGACGGGACAGGCGATTAAAGGAAGGGGCTTGATTGGTTCTGGTTAGCTTGCAGCTCGCACCGCACTGTGAGCTTAGGGATGAACAAAGTATAGTATCGTCGTGATGACGTGACGCCGTGAATCTGTCGTGCCTGGGTTCGTAAGCCGTTGCCTTCCAGCGATGTCTACACGTAAGGTTTTCTTCTTCGCCTTTCCAGCCCTCTTTTGTACGTCTGTCCAGCTCTTCATACAAGGCTTTGCGCTCAGGTGGCCATCGTTTATTTCCTCTGATGATTTTTCACAACATTTCACCATGCAAAATAAATTTTCTCTTCTCTTTTATAGCTTGCAAACGAACTTTCTAATTTGGGACAAAAGTAATTTCAAAAGTAATGAGTAATTTTCTCGAAATTACTGCCTGAAAGTAATTCATTACATTACTGAGTTACTAGCCTAGAGAAGTAATTCATTACATTACTCATTGCTCCAAAAAAGTAATTTCATTACTGTAATTTCATTACAGTAATGTCATTACTGCCATCTCTGGAAAGAACCAAATCCATCCCCGGAGCGGCAGTGGAGCTGGGCCACATTCCAAAGCGGCGTGCGCCGGCTCGTCTATGGCTCCGCGCCAGCTGTGCGACGCACGTATTGGTCCGAAGCGGTGACGTCAGCACGTGTCACCCTCTCCCTCTCTGCCCACCACCGTGGTGAGATGTTGTATCAGTGAACGCGATTCCTCCTCACCACGCCACTCTCCTCGTGGTGTCATGCATGGCGCTGACAATCAGGCGCACGGACTGACAGGTGCGGTTTTTTTATTTTTTTTTATTTTTTAAATGAGAGTTCTAGTGCTAACGCATTAACAGTATACAGACTGTGCTGTGGGTGTTGTTTACAAGATTCCACCGAACTGTGGACGAGCGCACATTGGTCAGGCGGGAAAGTGCATAAAGCTGAGAATGAGAGGGAATGAATGGACCTTGCGTTCGAGTGATCAACGGCAAAAAAAGAAAAAGAAATGAGGGGAGGGGGTTGTACTTTCCTTCACACTGTGCGGATTGTGAATGTGGCCCTGATTTTGGTAACGTCACCATCCTTGGAAGGGGCGGAATTAGAATGCCATTGAAATTTTTTAGAAGCTTAGGCCACCAAGAAAGAAGGGTGAACCGATTTTTCTGTAAGCCAAACATCGATTTATTTACATTGAAAGGAAATTGCCTTCCCTGTCATGTGTTGACTGACAATAACTGAGTTGTTTATCGCTGATGTTTTTTTTTCATGAAACGCATAATTTGAAATTCAGCGTTTTGCCTGCGTAATGTTATTGCCTTACTTCCCCGTCGTTGGCGTGCTGTGTTCCACAAATTACGTAGAATAAATTTCGGATCAATTGAACTAGAGTTCATCATAAGCATACAACCTTTAATATTGCTAGAAATTCAAATATTTTTTTTCTGTTACCAATTTTGCTTTTTAGTTAGTTGGGACATCTATACACTAGTCATAGTGGATTTGTGCTATTTCGGTTCATCGTATTGTGAACGCTATGTAGTTACTAGAATAGGCGCAGATGAATGGGCTGCATTATTCACCACTTAATACAATTTCCCTCTCAGTCCTAAATAATGTCGTTTAACATCTGAGACTGTGGTGTAGAAAAGGAAAAACGTTTAATCGAAGGAACAGACACAAAATAGAACGTTGTTGACCGACATGATTAGCTACCACCAGCTCGCCTGCGCACTTGAGTCTTTTCAATCTTTAAGCATGACTCCATGAAGTGGTCCGCTTCTTTGTGGCCATCACTTTAGTTATACCCACGGTGGAAGAAATACATTTAGGTGATGACTCTCTGTCTCACGCGGCGACCACATTATGTTCGGCGCGCGAGCTGCTTCACGCCCACGGGGATAGATGGCGCCAAGGTTTAGAGGGGCTTGTGAAGGCTTGTATAGAGGGCTTGACTTGTACTGTGAAACATACAAACCTTGTGGGCAGAAAAAAAATTATATTTATGATGACATAGTGACTGAAATGATGACACAGTATGATGACCTACTGACTGACATGATGACACAGTGACTGAAAGTCAAACAGTAGTAGCGTTTATAGGACATAAATTACTTTTCATCTGTAAAAAAATACCTGACAAATATTTTTGCTTTAAAATGTACACAAAGCTGAATTCACTCCATACTACCAAAGAACGCCATCTCCTACATCCTGTGTTTCTCGCCCATGCTCTTAAACTAAGACGAGCGCTGCTTTGCTGATTTTTTTCTTTTCTTGAGCTCGTTTGTTCATACTCATGGTAATATGATGACAGCTTTGTCGCATTCGCATGCTGAAGTAGTAATGGAGCAACTGGGCAATTGTTTCTTTGTGTTCAGCGCATGGAAACGTTATTGTGCATGTGTCAGGAACACTGTCGATTGCGTCCCAGTAGACGGTCTGGTGGATTTTATTTTTCACGGAGAACTGTTCCGGTTTATTCAGTAGCTGGAAAAGGTTCTTGTTCGGGTGTATAAGGCCTCCTCTGTTCTAAACGTTTGTCAGTGCTGCTTCAGCAGAAGTGTTTTTGTCGATGCTGAAAGCGGATTGGCATGCAGGGCAGTGTGTAGCTTTTTTCATTTTCACACTTGAAATCCCAGTTACATAATATAGTATGCAGTCCACAGCCTTGGTTTCTTCAGCCTTTTCTGTCCAGACATCTTCGAATTCCCAGTCTTCGACAGAAATTAGACTGTGAAGCTTGGTCTTCACCGAGATGAAGAGACTAGGTAGTAACTTGCGATCGGCCCTCGGGAATGGACGACGCCACTGCTCCCAGGCGAGCGTCATTTGATGAAGCTTTCAACAAGGACACTCGCTCTGCACAGTTCCGGTACCCCGAATTGCAGTTGGGAACGAAGCACGTCTTTCCCATTCTTATAGCATAACTTGCTATAAGCAAGTTATGATTATAGCATTACTTGCACGATGGTGGCACCTGTTGATCGACACAGCACCAAATCCAAAACATGAGGCCAGCCACTGGCCGCACGATCACCACACCGCGAAAAAGGCTGGCAGGCTACGCCCCCGAAACGGTGGCCGCCGAGGAGAGACCTCATACCCACGATGCTCACACCTCAGAGCCCTCCGCGGCGGCGCAGGACTAACTATACTTCGTTTCACCTTATGTTGTACCGCGGCGAAAGCTAGAAGCGCGAGCTCATAGCGTTGGCAGCCGCTCTTAGGTCACGAGGCTTGTGCCGCCGAGATGTGCCCCAGAGCAAGGAACTCGAGCTTGTAGCCTTTCCTGCGGTACATCATAAGGAAAAAACAGAAGTATACTCGTGGTTCGATGCTAGCTCCGAACATGATCTGGTCGCTCGCTCCACGCGGGAAGAGCGGCCAGAGTCACCACCTAAATGTATTTCTTCCACCGTGGTTATACCGTTATCTATAAAACTTGACTGGTTCGTTCCTTACACAAAGTTTTGTAATCAAATCGATAGTGGGTGTTTATACGTCGTCTCAGCATACAACCTGGTTCAGGTAGTTGCCTTGGTTGCTTTGAAAACAACCGAAACAACAGCAACGACCAATTCACCGAGATGACTGTTCACTGTACACACTGGAGCAATCGATGAAAGAAGTAGCTTTGTGTATAAATCATGAGCCATGACTTCGTGCCTGTCGTTGAGCCTGGCTCATAGCGTTGCGTTGCTTGCGTTCGGAACGTCCGAAACGGCCGAAATGACAGTGTTACTGGAAGAAGTGTTTGCCGTACAAGACGTGCCATGCAATGCAAAAAAGTACCATCTTGAAGTAATCATAGTCGCGGTTGTCCCGGTGTTACGATCCTTGCCGTCGTTTTGGTTGGTCTGGATGGAACCAAGCTAGCTAGCCGGACACAAACAGACACTAAGGTAGAGAAGACCTAAAGCTCTCAAGGCGATAGGTTACTCGGGTTTTGTTGCCATGGCAGTCACTTTTGTGGTCCGCCAAATGTTCGAAACTTTTGAAAGGATTGTTCTGAACCAGTCGCGCCAAGATTAACATGGAGCGTCATCATACTGAAGGCATTCCTCGCCAATGCAACCGTCTTTGTCACTGTGCGTGTCATCAACTTATCAATCATGCTAATATCTACAGATCTCTTATATCGTTTTTGTTTTTCATGCATATTTCAAGTCGGGGAAATTATGTTTAATGCCACCAATCACAGACGCCGTATCTGGTGGCGATGCATGATGTGCGCTTGTTTCGCCGGTGTGTCGATGACAAAATTTGGGTATGCAAAATGTCTTCATAAAGCAGCTTGTCACCGCGAATTTGGATCGGCTCATGAAGAATGGAAATGCCAAGAAGAAACTGCTCATTTCATGAACCAAAATGGCGACCATACGGGGAACCTGGTGCTACTTTGAAGGAACTGAAAGAAATGTGTGACCCAGCATTATGGACGCAAACTTGTGAACCATCCTTTTTAGACTTGAAAATATTTCAAACGCTGTGGCCCCCGCGAGACAATCGGGGCGTTCGAGCGAAGCACGTGAAAACTCCACATGTGAGCAGCGCACACCCTCGGAATTTGTCACGTGCCTCGTTCGGACGGTCTGATTGGTGCGCTGGGACTATGGTCTTTACCACTAGCCGAGTTACGGTGAAGCAGAGTCCAAACGTGGATGAACATATCAACGAAAGCAGACGGCACGCGCGTGCTCGGGAAAGAAAGAAGAAAAAGAAAAAAAAAAGAAGGTCCCCCCTCTTAATCATCACCTCCTCACAAAAACAAAAACAAAAAAATCCTTCCCCCCCCCTCCCTACCTCCTCCTCCTGTTTACTTCGGAATGCATCTCGAGCTTCCCGCTTCCACCCCACAACTTCCTTTCTTTTTTTTTTCTTTCATCTGCCGTTTCCTTTGAGCATCGTGCTCGGTCTATAGTGTAATCTCTGGGACCATTTCCTTTAGGAAAAATTCGTATCGACCTTGAGACCAATCACAAAAGCCGGGCAGCCTGCCTGCCGTACGCTTTAAATGAATGCCGGATTATAACCCTGAGCGCACGCACCCATGCCGTAGATCATACACAAAGCGAAAACGCACGAACAAGAGGAGACATATTGGTGCCTCTTGCACTTCCTTTTTTCTCTTTCCCTTTTTTATTCCCTCCTTCCGAACCTCCATCTTGTAGTAGGGACCTCAATGCCAAGGTGTACTCGCAGCTGGGAGGAGAGAGAAGTACGATATTGGGGAGGGGCGGGGAATAAAGCGGGGGGGGGGGGGGGAGGAGGAGTACAGGGAAGTTCGGCATAGACGCTTATAAAATGACGCCAGTGAGTGTGCAAGAAAAAAGAAAAAGAAAGTAAAGGTACGTAGGGATGAGGATGGATACCAGGAAACCGTTTTCAACCGGCACTTTCTGGATGTTGCCATTTCATTTATTTTTAAGTGTGCGTGCGTGTACGTGTGTATGTATGTGTGTTTGCGTGCTGAGGGATAGAAAGCGGTTGGCACTGAAGAAGCCGCAAGTGAGTTGACCACAATGGGACGCAAAATGACGTTGTAGGCAACAAAAAAAATTAAATAACGTTAGAGAAGAGGAAAATATAATAGACAAGGTGAAAGTGAAGCAGCGGCGAAGGTCAGATTGAAGACGAGCCCCCCTCCTGCGACGCGCCCTTGTAGATGAATCGGAGAAATAGGAAAGGGGGGGGGGGGGGTTGCTTGTAGTGGTAGGGGAGAGCCAACTGTCGTGATCCGGAAACGCCGTAATTTATGGGTCATATCGGAACATTCTTGAAACGCGCGCGCTGCTGCTACGACGGAAGGATTTGGACGAAGGAGACGTTCTGCCCTTCGCTCCCCTCCCGTCGTAAGTTTCTCATTGTCGTCGACGTTTTTGCGTTCGTAGTTTGTTGATATTCTTCAAAACCGTTATGGCGTTTATATTCATAAATTTATACATTATGTCTTTTGATGTTGTGTGTGTGCGTGTGTGTGTGGGTCGGGTGACCTTAACCATTTCTTAGCCGACAGCCGGTGCTTTCGTAAGTTTAGTTTCTTTTCTTTTACTTTTTACTTACACGACAAAACGAAACGCCCGCAAAAGGGGGTCGAGGAACGAAACACGAATAAAAATATGCGCGGTGATGTTTCGGCTGTATCTTCAATCTCGTAGTCGTAGCTATATGCTACCGATATGAATGAAACGTGCACAACAAAATCACTGTCGCTTCGTAGAAAAACATCCTTCCCGCTCGTGTGCCCTTACCCGAAGTCTTCCAATGGCGTCTCATCTTACGAGAACCCCTTTTCCGTCGACTCAATTTGCTATTTTTTAGGTACCTCCTTTATACCTCCACATTTTTTTTTGTCCTACCTTTTCGTTTTAGTCGTTGTACCCGCGTTTTGTTTTTTTTAAATATTTTTATACATATGCGGGCACATCTCATCAGATATGGCGAGAGCTTCTGGGGATCCAGCGGGTACATTTTAATATTTCGTCCCTCCCGTTGTATTATGGGTGGAAAGGGGGCAAGGCAGAAGAAAGAGGTATCAGGGGGGGGGGGGGGGGGGGTTCCACCAACGGAACTCAGGACCGTCTCGAATTTTGAACTTCGACGTCGTGGCGATCGCGGCGAGTGAAGCGTACAGGACTCCGCTCGTCGCGCTGTTTTACGCGGTCAACACTTGTTTAGGTAACCAAGCCGTGGTGCTGGGGTTTCTGGGGCGTCACCTAAAACAAGGCCAACGCGAGGGGACGACTTGGACACGATCTGCTGCGTACGCGTTCGGTTGGGGCTCGCGTTCTCCGCTGGTTGAACACGACTTCCAGCGATAAGCGCTGACGCAGTCCCCTCGTGTCTGATGTGTGCGCTCTGCGGGGACCTTCTTTGGGTCACACCGAAGATTCAGCAGGACTGTTGCCTATAGCAACTGTTGACGCAGCGCGCCTTTTTTGAGAAAGTTCCGGAGACGAAGTCGGAGTTGCACATCCTGGCAAACGATGGTGGTCGACGACTTCACCCGCTTCGTTGGATACGAAAACAAATTGGTGAGTTTTTTGTTATTTTGATTTTTGTTTGCTCGCTTGTGCGTTTTATATCTGCCAAGCGACGTGTACGCGTGCTATATAGTGATCTGATTTCAATTGCTTTATGTTTGTTTTCACGTGCACTCTCGGTGTCATCTGTGCGAGAATGTTTACGTTGAGCTGATTTATTACAATTAGGAATATTCGATATTTAAATGATACAGCAACCAAAGCGTAATTTTTTTTTTCTTCTTTTTTCTCAGCTGTTTGGAAAATGGGAACGCGAATCGTCATTCGTATTTGAGCTTTCGAACATTTTTGTCGGATAAAAATAAGGAAGCTGACTCTGGCTGTACGTTACATTTATCTGCGCTCCTATACCTTCTTTCATCGTTAAGTAAAGACGAAGCCGGCGCTACGAGCTGATGGAACCTATCAGACAGTGTCAAAAAAGCGCAACAGCTTGGTGTTCCCAATATTTCTTCTTGTGTTCTATCATCGCTGAATCAATCGTAAACAAACAAGTCCCAGTGACACGCACCTTTGGCGCTGCTTGATTGATCCCATTAGCTCGTAGGGTAGGCTGCGTCTAGACTGAAGCTCAAACGAAGTATGTATTTATACTTTTAATACTCGAGTTTCGCAATTGTACCTTTAGCGTCACCGCGTGCGTTTTAATTCCCATAAATTTAAATTACAGAAGCTTACGTATTATCGTTCCCGTGATAACGATATAGTTACTAACAGCATATGCATCATTATGATAGAGTCGCGCCTTCCGTCTCTTAAGTTACAGTAACAATAGTGCGAAAAGGCTCTTTCGGAGCTATACGCCGCTCAAAAATACGCACAGCTCGATGTTGTGCAACGTTGATGGAATCATTATAACGAATCAGTCGTTTAGATATTTGACAACCTCGTGTATTGCAAACTGTTGTGCAAGCTGCTATTCTGCCTGTTTTTCTACGGCCGCGTTTGTTTGGTGCAATGCAAAAAATTCGTGATTTGCATTTTTTTTTTGTGGTAATGGCGGCTCAAGAAGAAAAATCACATGCAGGATCAAGGTGGGGTTGTATGGATGTTTATAAAACAGGAAGTTTGTTTGCTTTGATTTATGATATTTCTGCTTTCTGATTCCCACTAAAGAAGAAATGCACCGATCGATTTGAAATGTATTCAGCGGAGATGTTTAATAAACGATTGAGACGGAGGTTGCCAAATATTAACGTTTTTTGCTGAACGTTACAATAGTATTTTTTAGTACGCGGCATACCTTGTAGAGTACGCGGTGATTCATATATTTCTGTGCTGGATGTGTTTATGGTCGGTGACGGGATGAGAATTCAGCCGGATTCCTCGCCCCTAGCCCTTGCTCCATTGCCTTTCGCCGGACCTCCGCTGCGCGGGTGAGGGATTGTTATCAAAGGAAGTGAGATCGCACTGGAGGCGGAGCATATACTGTTTTTCTTCAGCCTGTCATCGACTAGATTCATACGTCTGTTGGTGTCTTTTTGCAATAACTGTAAGAAACGACGGTCGGCTGTGTTGTAGT
>JAZHYW010046216.1:0-12562 GCA_037355805.1 Ixodes ricinus | reverse complement strand
GGCTACAAGCGCGAACTCCATGCTCTGGGGCACACCTCGGCGGCACAAGCTCTCGTGCACCAAGGGCAGCTGCCAACTCTGCGAGCTCGCGCTTCTAGCCTACGCTGCGGTACAACATAAGGTGAAACGGAGTATAGAGGCAAGGCCTCTCCTGAATTCTCATCCTGTCACCGACTACAAACACATCCAGCACATAAATATAAGAACCACCATACTCCACAAGATATGCCGCATACTAGAAACGCAATCGTATACCGTCCAACAAAAAAACGTTAGTGTTTACAATCTCCGTCTCAATCACTTATTTAAACATCTCCGCTCAATATATATTCGAAATCGATCGGTGCATTTGTTCTTTAGTGGGAATCAGGAAGTAGAAATATCATAAATCAAAGCAAGCAAACTTCCTGTTTAATAAGCATCCATACAACCACCTTAATCTCATTTTGTCTTTCTCTTTGTGCCGACTTCAATACACTTCAATACAACCGCAAACTTTGCGTCGCTTAAAAGACACGCGACCATAACAAAAGAAAAAAAAGTGGTTTGAATAACAACTTGTGGTACACGAGGGTGTCAAATTTGTAAACGACTGATTCGTTACAATGATGCCATTAAACGTTGCACAGCATCGACTGTGCGCCGTTTCTTAGGGGCGTATATCTCCGAAAGTGCCTTTTCGCACTATGGTTACTGTAACTTAGGAGACGCTGGGCGCGCTCTATCATAACGATTCTTATGCTGTTAGTAACTATATCGTTATCACGTAAACTTCTGCAATCTAGATTTCGGGAATCAAAGCGAACGCAGTCACGTAAAGGCAAACTTTCCACACTCGAGTACTAAGAGTATAGATACATACTTCGTTTCAGCTCCAGTCCAGAGGCAGCAGGATATAAGAGCTACTGGGAGCAATCAAGCAGAGTCAGAAGCGCGAGTCACTGGGCCTTGTTTGTTCATGATTGATTCCGCGATGATATAGAAGACGAGGAGAAACATGGCGAACACCGTGATGGAGCGCTTTTTGACGCAACCTGATTGATCCCATCAGCTCGTAGCGCCGGCTGCGTCTGTAGTTAACGTGTAACAAGGTATAGGAGCACCGAAAAATGTAACGTACTGCCAGACTCAGCTTCTTTATTTTTATCCCACAAAAAATGCTCGAAAGCTCAAATACAAATGACGATTCACATACCAATTTTTAAACAGCTGGAGGAAAACAAGAAGAGAAAAAAAACTACCTTTCCCTTTCATTGCAGTTTTTGATATCGAATATCCTATTTGTAATAAGTTAGTCAACGTAAATATTTTCACACAAATCACACCAACAGTGGACGTGAAAACAAAAATAAAACACTTGAAATCAGATCACTATATAGCACGCGTACACGTCGCTTTGCAGATATATAACGCACAAGCGAGCAAACAAAAAAACGAAATAACAAAAAAACTCACCAATTTGTTTTCGTATCCAATGAAGCGGTGAAGTCGTGGGCCACCATCGTTTCCCACGATTTACAACTCCGACTTCGTACCGGAACTTTCTCAAAAGAGAGCGGACTGCGTCAACACTTGCTATAGGCAACAGTCCTGAACCTTCGGTGTGACCTGAAGAAGGTCCCCGTAGAGTGCACACCAGACACGAAGGGTGCGTCAGCGTTTTCGCTGGAAGTCGTGTTCAACCAGCGGAGAACGCGAGCCCCAACCAAACGCGTACGCGGCAGGTCGTGTCCAAGTCGTCCCCGCGTTGGCCTTTCTTTAGGTGACGCCCCAAAAACCCCAGCACCACGGCTTGGTTACCTAAACAAGTGTTGACTGCGTAAAACAGCGCCACGAGCGGAGCCCTGTACACTTCACTCACCGCGATCGCCACGACGTCGAAGTTCAGAATTCGAGACGGTCGGGAGTTCCGTTGGTAGAACCCCCCCCCCCTTCTTCCCCCTGGTACCTCTTTCTTCTGCCATACCCCCTTTCCACCCATAATACAACGGGAGGGACGAAATATTAAAATGTACCCGCTGGATCCCCAGAAGCTCTCGCCATATCTGATGAGATGTGCCCGCATATACAGTATATATATATATAAACAAGACATTCGTGGGTACAACGACTAAAACGAAAAGGTAGGGAGAAAAAATGTGGAGGTATAAAGGAGGTACCTAAAAAATTGCAAATTGAGTCGACGGAAAAGGGGTTCTCGTAAGATGAGACGCCATTGGAAGACTTCGGGTAAGGGCACACGAGCGGGAAGGATGTTTTTCTACGAAGCGACGTGATTTTGTTGTGCACGTTTCATTCATATCGGTAGCATAGCTACGAGATTGGAGATACAGCCGAAACATCATCGCGCATATTTTTATTCGTGTTTCGTTCCTCGACCCCCTTTTGCGGGCGTTTCGTTTTGTCGTGTAAAAAAAAAAAAAACTAAACTTACGAAAGCACCGGCTGTCGGCTAAGAAATGGTTAAGGTCACCCGACCCCACACACACACACACAACATCAAAAGACATAATGTATAAATTTATGAATATAAACGCCATAACGGTTTTGAAGAATATTAACAAACTACGTACACAAAAACGTCGACGACAATGAGAAACTTACGACTGGGAGGGGGAGCGAAGGGCAGAACGTCTCCTTCGTCCAAATCCTTCCGTCGTAGCAGCACGCGCGCGCGTTTCAAGAATGTTCCGATATGACCCATAAATTACGGCGTTTCCGGATCACGACAGTTGGCTCTCCCCTACCACTACAAGCAACCTCCCCCCCCTTTCCTATTTCTCCGATTCATCTACAAGGGCGCGTCGCAGGAGGGGGGCTCGTCTTCAATCTGACCTTCGCCGCTGCTTCACTTTCACCTTGTCTATTATATTTTCCTCTTCCCTAACGTTATTTAATTTTTTCTTGTTGCCTACAACGTCATTTTGCGTCCCATTGTGGTCAACTCACTTGCGGCTTCTTCAGTGCCAACCGCTTTCTATCCCTCAGCACGCAAACACACATACACGCACACACGCACGCACACTTAAAAATAAAATGAAATGGCAACATCCAGAAAGTGCCGGTTGAAAAACGGTTTCCTGGTATCCATCCTCATCCCTACGTACCTTTACTTTCTGTTTTTCTTTTTTCTTGCACACTCACTGGCGCCATTTTATAAGGTCTATGCCGAACTTCCCTGTACTCCTCCTCCCCCCCCCCCCCACGTTTATTCCCCGCCCCTCCCCAATATCGTACTTTCTCTCTCCTCCCAGCTGCGAGTACACCTTGGCATTGAGGTCCCTACTACAAGATGGAGGTTCGGAAAGAGGGAGTAAAAAGGGAAAGAGAAAAAGGGAGTGCAAGAGGCACCAATATGTCTCCTCTTGTTCGTGCGTTTTCGCTTTGTGTATGATCTACGGCATGGGTGCGTGCGCTCAGGGTTATAATCCGACATTCATTTAAAGCGTACGGCAGGCAGGCTGCCCGGCTTTTGTGATTGGTCTCAAGGTCGATACGAATTTTTCCTAAAGGAAATGGTACCAGAGATTATACTATAGACCGCGCACGATGCAAGCAGGGAGCGCAGCTCAAAGAAAACGGCAGATGAAAAAAAAGAGTAAGTTGTGGGGTGGAAGCGGGATGCTCGAGATGCATTCCGGAAGTAAACAGGAGGAGGAGGTAGGGAAAGAAAAAAAGGGAGGGGGAAGGATCCTTTTTTTTTTGTGAGAAGGTGATGATTAAGAGGGGGGACCTTTCTTTTTTTCTTTTTCGAGCACGCGCGTGCCGTCTGCTTTCGTTGATATGTTCATCCACGTTTGGACTGTGCTTCACCGTAACTTGGCTAGTGGTGAAGACTAGGGTCCCAGCGCACAAGTCAGGCCGTCTGAACGAGGCATGTGACACATTCCGAGGGTGTGCGCTCCTCACATGCGGAGTTGTCACGTGTTTCGCTCGAACGCCCCGATTGGCTCGCGGGGGCCACAGCGTTTGAATTATTTTCAAGTCTAGAAAGGATGGTTTACATGTTTGCGTTCACAATGCTGGGTCACACATTTCTTTCAGTTCCGTCAAAGTAGCGCCAAGTTCCCCGTATGGTCGCCATTTTGGTTCATGAAATGAGCAGTTTCTTCTTGGCCTTTCCATTCCTGATGAGCCCAAGGGTGGATCCAAGGGGGGGGGCGACGGGGCGGCCGCCGCCCCCTTAAACAAAGTCGACCCCCCCTCTCCTCCCCCTTCTTGGAGGGCAATTTGACATGGGTGGACCCCCGGGTACACAAGAAAAAATGGGAGAATAGTATCCTTACAAATTTTCCGCCCCCCCCCCCCCCAAAGAAAAAAAACGGAGTTCTGGATGCGCCCGTGGATGAGCCGATCCGAATTCGCAGTGACAAGTTGCTTTATGAAGACATTTCTTGTAGACACAAATTTTGTCATCGACACATCGGCGAAACAAGCGCACATCATGCGCATCGCCACCAGATACGGCGTCGGTGATTGGCGGCATTAAAAATAATTTCCCCGACTTGAAATACGCAAAGAAAAACAATAACGCGATAAGAGATCTGTAGATATTAGCATGATTGATAAGCTGATTACACGCACAGTGACAAAGATGTTTGTATTGGTGAGGAATGCCTTCAGTATGATGAAACTCTATGTTGATCTTGGCGCGACTGGTTCAGAACAACCATTTCTAAAGTTTTGAACATTTGGTGGGACCAAAATGGTGACTGCCATGGCAACAAAACCCGAAGTAACCTATCGCCTTGAGAGCTTTAGGTTTCCTCTACCTTAGTGTCTGTTTGTGTCCGGCTAGCTAGCTTAGTTCCGTCCAGATCAACCAAAACGACGGCAAGAATCGCGACACCGGGACTACCGCGACTCATGATTACTTCAAGAAGCTACTTCTTTGCATTGCATGGCACGTCTTGTACGGCAAACACATCTTCAAGTAGCACTGTCATTTCGGCCGTTTCGGACGTTCTGAACGCAAGCAACGTAACGCTATGAACCAGGCTCAACGACAGGTACGAAGTCATGGCTCATGATTGCTACACAAAGCTACTTCTTGCATCGATTGCACTCATTGTGTACAGCGAACAGTCATCTCGGTGAATATGGTCGTTGCTATCGTTTCGGTTGTTTTCAAAGCAACCAAGGCAAGTGTCTGACTCAGGTTGTATGCTGGGACGACGTATAAACACACGCACACAAGACTTGATTACAAAAATTGGCGTAAGGAGCGCACCAGTCAAGTTTTAGATAACTGCATAACTAAAGTGCTGGTCACAAAGGAGCGGACCACTTCATGGAGTCATGCTTAAATACTGAAAAGACTATAAGTGCGCAGGCGAGCTGGTGGTAGCTAATCATGCCGTTCAACAACGTTCTATTTTGTCTGTTCCTTCGATTAAAAGTTTTTTCCTTTTCTGCACCACAGTCTCAGATAAACGACATTATTAAGGACTGAGAGGGAAGTTGTATCAAGTGGCGAATACTGCAGCCCATGCATCTGTGCCTATTCTAGTAACTACGTAACGTTCAAAATATCATGAACTGAAATAGCATTAATTCACAATGATTAGTGTACACATGTCCCAACTGGCAAAAAAACAAAAATTGGTAACAGACAAAAAAAATATTCGCATTGCTAGCAAAATTTAAAGGTGTGAGCTTATGATTAACTTTAGTTCAATCGATTCGAAATTTATTCTACGTAATTTATGCAACACAACGCTCAAACGACGGGGAAATAAGGCAACAAATTTACAGAGGCAAAACGCGGAATTTCAACTTATGCGTTTATTCAAAGGAAACATAAACATCAGTGGTAAACAACTCAGTTATGGTCAATCAACAAATGTCACGGAAGGAAATTTTCTTTCAATGTAAATAAACCGATGTTTGGCTGACAGGGCAAATCGGTTCACCCTTCTTTCTTGGTGGCCTAAGCTTCTAGAATCTCTCTGGCATTTTGATCCAGCCCCTTCCAACGATGGTGACATCAAAATCGGGGCCACACACAATCTGCGCAGTGTAAAGGAAAATCCACTCCCCCCCTTCATTTCTTTTTTTATCGCAGGGTTTATTAACTTTTTTTTATTCTCAGGTTTATGCACCTTCCTGTCTGACAAATGTACGCTCAACCACAATTCGGCGGAATCTTGTAAACAACGCCTACAGCACAGTCTGTATACTGTTAATGCGCTAGCAATAGAACTCTCATTCTAAAAAAAAAAAAAAAAAAAAACGCCGGTGTCAATTTGTGCGTCTGTTTGTCAGCGCCATGCATGACGTCGCGAGGAGAGGGGTGGTGAGGAGGTGTCGCGTTTACAGATACAACGTCTCACCATGGCGGCGGGTAGAGAGGGAGAGGGTGACGCGTGCTGACGTCAGCACTTCGGACCGATACGAGCGTTGCACAGCTGGCGCGGAGCCAGAGACGAGCAGGCGCCGCGCCGCTTTGGATAGTGGCCCAGCTCAGTTGCCGATCCAGCGATGGATCTGGTTCTTTTTGCGAATGATATGCCTGACTGCATCCAAGGGCGACGACGGAGGAAAGCCGAGGCCACACTTCGGCTTTCTTCCGATGTAATGCCGTCACCTGACGGAAATGTTAACGCATTTCCATCGGATAGATCCCATTGGTCATCGAACAATTTTTTTAATGTTTTACTGTACACGTGTGCTTATTGCCAGTCTTGTTTGCAACTCTGGGGCAGAGTTGTGCCTACTTTGATGGTGCCGAAAACACCATTTGTACATCATACATAAGTGAAACTTGCTTAATGTTGTGCGAGTCCGGAAGTATGTATTGGAATGCCAGTGGTCTCCCCTTGAGCCTTTTTTTTTTGCGTACTTGGGGGCCTTCCTTTAATTTTTTTTTAGTAAGGTTTCTGCTACAAGCAATATACAATACTCATTCAAAATCTCGGCATTCTTAGCACCGTCACCTGTCGGCCGAAATTTCAGGCATCGAATGGTGGGACGTCTAATAAAGAGCAGCCCGTAGGCATGAGGAAACAATACTTATTTTAACCAGCTTCGAGTGTACATACGGAAGGAGGCCTTATTTCGACCGTGGGTGGTAGGGCCAACAGACATTTCCGCATTCGAATTTCAACTTCAAACCCTAAAAAATGTGTGTCACACCCATCGCAAAGTTCATAGGTAAACATGAGCTCTCCCAAATTTTGAGCGAAGACATCAACAACGGCCCTCACAGCACTGTCTTCCGAGGTTCTTCCACACCTATCCATCAAAGCAGGAAATCGTCGACATAACAGAACACTTGGCTAATACGCTCACAATTAATGCTGTAGGATATGGCATGATCAAATATGCCCCAAAAGATCTCACAGAGTACATGGGCCACAAAGTACTCTGTACTCTGAGATTTAGGATGCTGTTGTTTCGGTTGTCGCCGTTGATTGTCGTCATGCTTCATCGTCGTTGTTCGTCGTCGTTGTTTGTCGTCATCGTCATCATTGTTTTCCGTCGTTGTTCGTCGTCGCCGTTCGTCGTCGTAATTCGTCATAGCTGTTCATCATCGTTGTTCGTTGTCGTGGTTCAACGTCGTGGTTCGTCGTCGTGATTCGTTGTCATGGTTCGTACTCGAGGTCATCCGTCTTGGTTCGTCGTCGTTGCCAGTCATCGTCGGTGTTCGTCGAGGCTGTTCGTCGTCTTCTTCATGGGAGGGCTGAGCATGGGTGAACGCTACTCTGCACTTCCACCGGAACTGTCACAAATGACAAAAGGATGAACTGTAGATAAATTGAGAAAACTGGTGGTTAAATTGGGCAAACATGTGCCTAAAGCAAACTGTAGAATAATAGGCGAACGCAGACGTCGATTTCGGCGAGGCAACGTGCTAGAGCGCTAGCTGCATGCTGCTGCTGTCTTTATACACTTCGACGTTCCTGGAGCCTCGTGAATGCGCTGTCTACTTGTCCACGGCCGCGTTACCATTCCGGAAGCCTGCGTATCATTCGCTTATTGTCAGAGGTGCGAAATACATCTGCGTGGCTTCATTTTTTACTATCGGAGGTTTGCCATAACATGAAATGAAACAGAAATTGCCATTTTGTGTAAACCATCGAATAGTGAATTTACTTAAGTGATTTTTTTTATTGTAAAGCTTTTACCACTGTCACATATTTCTGTCAACGATAACACGGTGGGCTAGCAGTTAATAATTTGCGAGTAATGTTCACGTCCCATTGCAGCATGACTGCACCTACAGCGATAACCTTGCATTGCTGGTTTGGAAACAAACTCCGGTTAGCACTCTGACTGGTGTTCGCGTACATTTTTATTTTGTCCGCCAGAAACTTTTTTCTAACGCTAGTCCCTACATTGACTAATTCGCCCTTTCTGCGAAAGATACAGAAGTGTCCATACGGAATTTCAAGCCAGAGTGGCTCAGCGTTGAGAGAGCGATGATACAACGACTTCGTTTTTCTTTTACTTCAGCAGGAAATCTACGAATGATTTTCCACCAAAAGTGCGGCGGACAGGTTTCATTAGATGAAAGAGTGTCTTCAATATACTGACGCGCTGAAATCATTAAAAAAAGTTAATTTAGGTTCTAAGCTTCTGTGATTACATATGCGAGCCTCGTGTCTTTGTTCCGCGAGATTAATATAAAAGGCGACATTTATCACATTTCTAACCGTTCAAATTTTCGATATCCTATTTCTTGAGGAATGTAATGTATCACATTGAACCCATTATGAGTCACTTCGAGTGTTGCTTTTGTGGTGTGACTGAAGAACAAACCGTTCGCAAATACTGTCTCAGTTTTCAGTGCAGCAACTTAATATTCTATGTCAAGGCAAAGAGTAGAGTGGGCGTGAATAGCCGTAAAAACGAGCACCGTCAGTAGAGCTTGTCATAGCTGCAGGCGATTTGTCAAGACATCTCATTCCCGGCGACACACGCCTGACATTTGCGGCTATTTGTGGCATCCCTAAGCGGCAGTCACACTGCGGACACTCCTGCAAAAGACGTGGTGTTCGCTGCAGATATGTATCCCAGAATCGTCTGCGAACACTCCCCATACATGAACGAGACAACACATTCTCTCACACCGGTCATAAATGTGCGATACGTGCCTGATAACACGCACGTATGGGCAGCGTAGCCGGTACATCACGAGATGTCACGCCCAACCACCACCAGCCAATACCAATCGCTCTTAAGTATCTTTCGCTCACACTTGTATGTCAGAGAAACATCGCGTATGTGCGTTGCTACCCTAACGTATAGTAGGACATTTGTTTCTACGCTAAAGCACCGTGAGAAAAGCAAAGCCACAACCTCTACAAATACGGAACATTAAACTTACAGGACGAATCATCGCAAGACGCACAATCGGGAACGACTTCTGCCTTCAGATGAATTCATTCGCATGCCGGATCGCGTATACGCATGTTGTATTTTTTTCTTTGGGACGACGACAATAGAGCTTACACCCTTGTGGGTATAGCCAGCCTACCCTCCCCTTCGCGTGACACCAGTACCTAACCTTAAGCAACGAAATTCCGAAACTCTATTGCGGCATTTTTACATTACGAGGTTGACGTCACCACTGCCCCGCGTCCTCATAATGCGTGACTCTTGAACCTTCTTTCTCTATTACTACGACGGTTCTTATTACGACTATTCCTTTTCAACTCAAGCCACGTAACCAACCGCCGCCATTCTCTTCCAATTCCGAGAAACTCGACGCCCCTTCTTAAGAACCGAGGACACCATAGAGGAGTGGGGGGTTTCGATTGAGCTTCTTATCGAGAGAGTCCCGACCTTAACGGGCTCAGCGTCTTGCCCTACCGCCAAAGCCCCCCCGGATCGTCTGCGATTTTGATTCAGCCGTAAAAGAGGAGCCCGAGGGAGGAAAAGACACAGCTTCAGGGAAGGAAGCAAGATGGCGGCTACCAGCTTCAAGGGAAAAATAGAGAGAGAAAGAGGGGGGAAGTGGGAGGAAGAGGAAGCGAACAGCGAACAGCCCGGTGTGAGTTTCAAGGTTGAACGGGCGCTCCTGAGGGAGGGGGAAGGGGGGGGATTGGAGACAGAGAAGAAGGTATGGTGGCATTGAAAGCTTGACATTGTGAAGGATGGCGACACAAATGTTGTCTCGCACACGCGCCGCCACTAGAAAGCAGAGGCAGCAGCGACGGCAGCTGTCGTGCATTTGGGCGCGTGCGTGCTCGTTGCTGCTTCGGGCGTGTGTTGCGAACCCCCCCCCTCCCTCCCCCCCCTCCTCACCCATCGAAGCTCTCTCCTGTGCTGCATTTCCTTCCTCGAATAAAAAAGAAAAAGAAATCGAAGAGAGGATGAACAGGGTGGGGGCAGGAGGAGGGAAATCAGAGTAGTGCCATCAGGTAGAGGATATGTCCCAATGTCGGAGCTTTATAAGGAGGACGGTGACGGGGCACAAAAGAAGGCGCCGTGTGCGTGCGTCGAAGGTGAGAGTCGCCCGTGGCCATGGAAATCGAAGGTAGGTTCCGCTTCCGATGTTACGTTGTTTATGTGTACTTTATCTTACTTTTCTTTTTTTTTTCTTTTTCTTTTTTCTTATTTACCGGAAATTGCGCCTCGTGGTAGTAGTACGCTGCTGTTTGGGAACCGCCTTGCTTATTTCGACATGCTTGAGTTGTTGTATTTTATTAGAACATTTCACGCTTTTACGCAGGAAAATGTACGCTACTGTACACTCTATGCGTGACAGTTTTGTACGCGTGTGTGTATGCTTTATTTATGCGTGTTGTCTTCCATTTTTGTGGTCTCGCGGTCTTTCGGAAATAAAAAAAAATGAAAGTGTAGGAGTTTCCTGTTTTGTGGCTATACGCACCTCGTTGATGCGTGGAGTGCTCGCGCACTCGCTACCTTACGTTGTGGACGGTGCATCCACTAGCTGCTTGTCTTCTTTAGGTCCTACTCGAGTCTGTCCCATCGAAGTAACTCTAAGCTCTGCTTCCCTTCTTTTTTTCTTATTTTCTTCCTTCCAATCCCGTGAGAAAAAAGTTCGAGAGCCTTCTTCTAGGGGGAAAAAAGTGGGTGAAAGATTGGGTTTGGTAAAAGTCCGCAACTTCCCGGAAACAAACTCCGCAAGGTCCGGACTCGGGAGATGGTTTGGCGGTAAAGGTTATCGGATGCGGGTTTTTCGTCGGTGAATCAAGGTCGGTAGGGTGCCCCATTGATGAGCCTGAGATTTTTTTCTCCCCTTCTTCCCGTCCTCTGGGCTGGATACGAGTAAAAAGGTCGTATACCGTTGCGTAAGATGGCGTCAATAGGATCACTTATTACGGAAGCGCAATTGGATCCGAGGAAAAAAAAAACAAAAAAATACACCGAGGATTAAAACGGGAAACGGATATGTCGTGACTTGAAAATAAGATATTTTTCTCGAGTTCGAGTGGGAGCGGTAATATGGTGGCATTTGAAGGAATAGATCACCTCGAATGTTTTTTTATTTATTTGTTATTTGCTACTACCATTACGTCCAGGAAAAACTAACTTAGATGTCACACGAGGTCATGAGTGAAACGAGAGCCATAAAGCAAAATAAAACGCAAATGCATAGAAACTCACACGTGCACACTCCCATATACACACGCAAGCGCGCACTCACATTTACACACGCACGGACGCACGCACGCACCACCAACGCGAAAGCGAAAGCACGATGAAAATCGACAGAACGGGATGATTGCATGAGTGCTTTGATTACGAAGGGCTGTGTCTACGCGTTGTCGAGCGGAAATGTGTCGAGCAACACATACTGGACAAATTGGAATATTGGGTTTTTCAGGTGCATCTTGGTGTAGCAAACTCAAGAAGGTGCGCCGGCACTAAATTCATCTATTTGAATTTATGAAGTTCAAATCCAACTTCACTCATACGTCAAGCATCGTATACTTCACTGGCCGTGTTACCGTTCTGCAGAAGGAGCGGATGAAGCTACTTTAAGGCAGGCTAAGCTGTCTAAAAAATCGTGCAGCAGATGTGACTGTTGAGCGTGACTTGCTACGTTGGATAGTGCTTATAAATTCTTCAACCATCCTAACCCAAAAATCGCTATTTTTTTATTGCATTGAGAGAGGGTACAGGTGTGGCTCCCATTCTTAAATATGGAAAGTATATATATATATATATATATATATATATATATATATATATATATATATTTAATTGCGATTATTTGATATATTCATGTATTGTCGAGGGAGTAGAGAGAATGCTGTTTTCACAACTAAGATGCTATATCGAAAATAGAACCATTTGTTACTGTTGTTCTTGTAGCATTTGTTTGGCACATTTTGACCTTTGTTGCCCTTTGCGCCACAAAATACCAAAAATTCAATCTTGCGTGTCTGGGTTCCTCCAATAATACCCCTGTTACACGGGCAGACTTACCTGCAGTTACGCTAAGACAGAGTTAGCGCACAATACGTGCGGACAACATTCTGTGGCTATGCAGTCAAAGCTATAGGCGAACGTACGCTGGGGAATCTAGAGCACCCATCAAAGCAGTGCACGCGCGCTCTTCACGCCTTCTGAAATAGCTGTCCGAGGTTAT
>JAZHYW010046214.1:0-61801 GCA_037355805.1 Ixodes ricinus | reverse complement strand
CAACGTGGTGGACATGCTGCAGAAGGACTGCACCATCCCCTTCATCGCCCGCTACAGGCGGGAGCAGACGGGAGGACTGCAAGCAGACGAACTGCAGAACATCCAGCAGACCTATCAGAGCCTGCTGTGCGTGGTGCCAAATGCTTTCAATAGTCCATGTCACTTTAAAGGTCTGTTCACACATAGAGCTCGGTGCTACCTCAGCATTATTAGTCAGTGCTGGGAATAGCGCTGAGCTTGCTGATTCAGTGCCGCAATGTATGTGTGAACTGACCTTAAGTGCTGCATAGGCAGAAATGAGAAACGCGAGGCTGTCATTCTGAACAGCGTATACACTGCATGAACGTGTGTGCACAGCAGCCATATTCAAAACACAGGACTCGTGTGTGTAGGCTTTGGCATCGCTTGCCTTCAGATGAAATTGAGCGTAGTTCCTCACTTCTACATTTTGTTGTTTCCTCTTAGATGCTGTAGCATTTCATTGTCTTCGCTAAGTGGAACTTCACATAAAACTTCCTTGGGAATTCCACATAAAGTTGTTCTCGCATAGACCATTTTCAAAGTTTTTACTACTTCAGTCACAAAGGCCGAGACGATTTCGTGCGTGTGGAAATTGATGTGCCTCGTTTTATTGGTAGATAAAGGCAGTTACTTCCAGCTCTAGCAGTTTAAAATAGCATATGTATGCCTCACTACCAAAAATCAATCTCTATATCCTACTGTGCTCTGGTGGTCTATTTTCAGGTTACAAGTGTTCGTTTTGCACTGTTTTCAATGAGATGGCTACTGCGTTGCAGAGGGTGTGAGGCTGATTTCTGTAGAGGGACTCATTCACTACATTTACTGCTAGATGATAGTGTACACAGCAGAACCTCATTGATATATCTTCAGAGGCCTATAGCGCCTGCATAGTCAGAAATTCCTTCTGGGGGAAGGGTGGGGGTGGGGGGGAGCTAAGATGTTCATGACTTGGGCTGTAAAGCCAACCATGTTATGCGTATATGGTGCAAAGTTATTTCGAGAACAGTAAAGAAAACAGGGACACGACACTGTTATATGTCAAAACGAAGTCCAGCTGTATGTACATAGTGTAGTACAAGGCCGCCGAGACCTAGTACTTTTTAAATTCTAAAACTGTTTTCGTCTTGGGGATACAAGATGAGAAGGGGGCACACATACCAAGGAGCACGCGAGCTGCACTTTGACCTGCAAAGAGGCGCATGCGCAGTTTGGCCACCCCTGCTATAGTGAATCCGGGGTAACAGAGCCACCGAGCACAACAAAAAGAGTGTGCATGTGCCGGAGCAAGAGAAGGAAACATGTACAAGCTATTCCGAAAGCCTCGAATCCTTTCGAGCTTCATTCAAGGTCATGCCCACCTGCAGAGAGGCAGAAATGTCCAAAGGAGGGAGTTTGATGAAACGAATAGGGCAGTCACGGCTGGACAGCCCAACACATTGTGCCGACTGCGTCAGATGGCAGGTTTTTTAGTGTGCACACGCAACCAAGATGAAATTAATACACATTTCATATGGACGTTCAACGACATCGGCATTCGTGAACGTAACAGCCTGGAAAACTAATTAACTGAGGTGCGTAAATCAGGTTCCACTGTATTAGCTGGGAGAATTGGCAGAACCTGAATTTTTCACAAAATTTCCATGTCTGAACACATCGTGGAACTGCGAGAAGAACTTGTGTTTTTCGATAAAGCTAGCTATCTGGCTTGCGCACCCTTTAGCCTGTTCCAGCTGAAATTCCCATTAAATCCGATTGGAATTCTAACTTGTTTTAACTGGAACCAATTGGTCTTAGTGGGTTCCAACTTAGAAGTACACTGGCCAATGGGTCTCGCCAACTGGAATTATTTTTCTAGTTGGAACCTAAATTGTTCCCATTGGCAGTGGCCAATTGGTTGTCCGAAAACCCCGATTGATATCAATGGCAAAATTCCAATTGGAACCTAATGGGAATTTTCAACTGGGGTTGCTTTTGCACTGCATGACTGTTTAATTGTATCCAGCAGCACTCTCCCATGCCACTGTTATTGCACTTACGACTTTTAAAAATCTAAAATACCAAGAAAGAAAAAAGAAAAGGGTTCCTTTTGTTAGGGTATAGGTTTTCAAACATCTCCATTTCGAGGAACACCTATAGGGTGTCCCAAGTCACCAGGCTCGATCTAAAATGGACCGTAAAAATCGACGCCTGCACGTAGCAATCTAAACTTTTCGTCAAAGGTATATTTCACAGGTCAGTTTTTTCTTGTAAAATTACAAAGCGTAGCTCCCTTTCTGTAAAAATAGGGCCAAGAAACTTGCCAGGGTCAACGGCGGGCGGCGACGCAGACGACCAAGTTGAGTGGCGGGGTGGTTTGGCTTTCGTATTGATAGATGGCGCTACCTCCTCATCGCGACTGCTCGCGACCACCGTGGTTTATTAAAATGAACATAATCTTTTTGTAATGTACCTTTGGTTAAAAAATAAATGCAGACAATAAAAGAAAAACTTAAAGGAAAAAAATATGTTTGCATAACGACGGGCGCTTTTGCTGCCAGCAGATTTCGTCTGCGTGTCGTCTGCTTTCTTTCGCTGGTCTGCTACATCTTCGGACGCTGCTTCCGACGCCATCTATCAACATGTGCGCCAAACGCACGCCGCTACTCGACTCGGTTGTCTGCGTTGCCGTCCGCCGTTGACCCTGGCAAGTTTTTTGGCCCTATTTTTTACAGAAAAAGTAGCTATGCTTTGTAATTTTACAGAGAAAAACCAACCTGTGAAATACACCTTTGACGAAAATTTTAGATTGCTACGTGCAGGCGTCGATTTTTACGGTCCTTTTTGGCTACAGCCTGGTGACTTGGGACACCCTATATTTGTCTTGACTGATAGCCGAGGAACCTCTCCCGGTCTCGGCGTTGATCCAGTAAAGCAGTGCAGAAGCTACCCATCTTGTAAACAATAGTGGATGCACTGAGGAGCGGTTTGACTCATAGTTATGCTTCAATGAGTGGCTTGGGGAAACCCATGAGGGTACAGTGCGAACCCAGTTTGAGAACCTATGGGTGCGGGAACTGAAGTTTGTTATTCTGTTTCTTTGCTCATGTAGTTCAGTCAAGAAGAAAGCGCAGACCATGCTCGCGCATCTGGCAAAGGAGAAGAAGGGTGATGCGACGGTCAAGAAGCTCATCATCAGTGCCAAGAGCTTGGAAGAACTGGACCACATTGTGCGTATAAGCGTTAAACACTTCCCATCCCGAGCTGGAACCGAGAAAAAATGTCATTCTCATCGTTCGTAGAGTACTGCATGCAGCTGCGAGCATTTTCTGTAGAATGTCGAGAGGGATTTGTGTGTCTCTTCATTGATTTCTGGCGTCTTCTTTAGTGGATGGTTAGGACTACAGCTGCTATACTGTGTCACTTCTTGACTGTACAGTCAAACCTCGATATAACGAATTTCATCGGACTCGCGAAAATCATTCGTTATTCTGGAATATCGGTATAGAGTAGTCTTTTGCGAATAGTGGATTTTGAGTTCGAAGCGAATAGTGGTTTTCACCAAATATTTTCGATTTGAATATCGAGTAGTTTTTCCACACTCTTTCACTACCATAGCATAATGCTTAGACGAAAACCCAGCTAAACTTGTGAAGGTCGTTCCACTTGTTCATTTATAAGCTAACGTTTAATCTATCTATATTTATGAACTGTGACCTCAGAAGGTCTGGTGTCTTGAAATGGCAAGTAAATGACGGATATGACATAAAATGAATCCTGTAGAGATGGCCAACTATATCCAATGAAGTTAATATACAAATTTTGCTATATAAAATATTCTTTCTTTAATCTCGAGTTCAAAAAGAATGAATCGTGCATGATGAACGCAGATGGTAAGGGCATCTCAGCCTAACTTAGTATACTCTTGCATAAAAGTTTAATTTTAAAACTTTTACTGCAATGTAGACATACACAGTCAGAAAGTTTTCATTTATTTTCAAATACACTCAGCACAGGTGCACCATCCCGCTTTGAATGTATGCTTTACTTCCAAGCACGCAATAGACCGATCTCACCAGCCAGTTTGACTACGCCACCGCTGCCGCAATGCATCGAGGGAGCTTTAGTCTTTCTGCACGTGCGAAAACCTCGCTGGAGCTGTGCGCGTGTAGAGCATGAGACGGCACGAGCCCTCGCGTGCACGGCCGTCTGCCTCCTGTGAACTAAAGTTATGGCGGCGTCACGCATGCGCCAAACGCTTAGTGAGATCGGTCTATTACGATATTCATACTTTTCAAAGTAGTTTATCGCGGCAGGTTACCCCGTTGAGTGCGCTTCTTACCAAGCACCGGTGCGCTGCAAAGAAGCAACACCCGCGGAGCTCGCTTCCGCGGGTATTGCTTCTCCGCAGCGCACCGGTGCTTGGTAAGAAGCGCACTCAACGGGGCTAACCTGCCGCAGTCAACACTTGGAGAAACGCGAATAGTGCAGTTCTACTCGAAGCGAATATCGAAAAGTGTATTATTCGGAAGTACTATTCGAAATTTTGAATATTCACACAACCATAGTATAGAGAAAAGCTTGTAAACTGTAATTAAATCTTAGCAAAAATATACCTTTGCAATAGAAATATCCAAACACTCAGTTTTATCCGAAAAAAAAAAAAATCATACATGTGATTGAGCACTACATATTTATTGTAAGAAAATGTCCAGTACAAACGCTATAGCAGGAACGACCTGATGTTGATGGTGACAGGGGCACCGTTCACGCGATTCAATACGGCACACACGGCATAGTTAATGGAAGAAGTCCGAGATCTTCTGGTTGGTGCAGCACAAACGCTGCAGGAAGAACAATTCAATGTCGTCCACCTTCCAAGGGATATACACAACTTGCTGATACGGAACAGCCCATGTGAAGGAGAAGAATGCTAAGTTAGGCGTCTAGGCCAACCGGCGGAACCTTCCTATAGACCAACTTGCCGGGCTTGACGTCGCGGATCCGCGGCGGCGCTGTGATCGCGAAGGAGCCGGGTGGTGTGTGCAAAAGTGTGCGCATTTTGCATGGTCGTCATGGCATTTCAGCATGCCGCAAAGCTGCGTAGCCGTTAATTGCACCAAAAGGTATAGACCTTTTCATTTTAGTAGTTGCCTCACCGGCGGATAGAGGGCGCTGACGCACTCGGCGCCATTAGGTTGCTTCAATTTGGTTGGTTCCGGTTTGAACGTGCACGCGGTTATGTTGCAGTTTTACGTGGTTTTTGCTTAATTTGGTAATACACTTATTTTCCTTGTAGCACACAACCAATTAAACAGTGACATTGAGCCACTTTGAGGACTACAAGGTGTTTTTGAGCCTAAATTGCGGGCTTTTTTTCCGAACACCGTTGATGTAGTTGATTATGGTCGGTTGCGAAACACCTGACTAATGCACAGGCAAGATTACCATCGTCTACGGCCGTGCCCGATGACACTAGCTTCCAGAAAAGACAACTAATCAAGAGACTAACACGGGAATGTAAAGAAGCATATCGACAGCTTGATTAGCAATGTGCTGAATCGGGCAGAACAGATGAGCTCGCGAGTTTATTACTCACTGTTTGGTTTTCGTGGGAACCCAACCTTTAGTGAACTTCGCGGACTAAAAACGTATCGTGTAATGACAGCAGATAATTTATATAAACAAGTAGTATCGTCTCGGCCTCTTTTTTTTCTTAAATTCAGTACTCGAGGATATTTTGACAGGCCGAGTAGGAAATTTCTTGAATTATCAACACTCCTAAAGTACTCATCAGCAGCATTTCGCGATATTGGCCCTATGAAATAAATTATTCTTATATGAACATTTGCTTACTCAAGATATAATATAAGGGACTGGCCCGCCAAATTAAATCTGGCATTTGTCTTCCGTAAAATTGGCCAAATAAAATTAAAGTGCGTAGGAGAAATACCTCGGAAAGTTTGACTGAATTCTAGCACTAGGCACCACTTCACGGACCTGTGTGAACAGATATTTATTTGCTTGAAAAGACTCGCTTTGTAAATTTCGGCGTCGCCAGCCACCAAAAGTAAACCTCTATCCGCCATCGACAGCACTGGACTCGGGTGACTGTTATGCAGAGGGCTTTTTTTTCTCCCGGCGCCAAATGTTGCGGACCCCAGATACTAGCAAAAAATAAAACGTACGCAAGAAAAGAAAAGCGTTGTTCTTATTGCGCATGCACCGAACCAAAATCGCGTTTGGATTTCGAAATAGCATCGACGTTATTTCTTTGTGCACGCGATTATAAAACTCGCTACTGTTAAGTTGCTTGTGGCAGTTACGCGGGAAGTCTCAACCTTTGTGTTCAAATAAATTTAGTAACTTGATCTGGTTATCTAAAGATAATCAATAAATCACTTAAATGACTGTCGAAATGGGAGCGAGCATGGTTTATAATTTCTTAAACTTCATAAGTAAACCGACCAACCGAATGTTTACACTGCAAAAAAAGATTGAGAACCTCATACACCATGTGGGTGTGATATTATGAACAAACAAATCGCCTGAAGTTCACGTACCATTATTTCTAGCCTCAGATAAAATACAAGTTAAACGTTCGTTGTCTATTTCCTCCACGAGTTTCCTCACATACTCAACATAAACTGTTTTCGATATATTATGAATAAAAAGGATACTTTCATTATATACAGATAGCCTTCTTGTGCTGACTATTCTTGACGTCTTCCGATCCTAAATGCGCGATATAAATATACGCGCTTCTTATGTTCCGCCACGATTAGTGAACAAACCTCAGTTGTCATAAGGACCTTTGAACCCTCGTGATGCCTTAGACGTCGAGTAGACGTATCGGACTACAGCTTCACAAGTAAGGCAAGAAAGCGCGGTGAAACGCAGCGAAAAACACGAATACAACGCATCCGCCAAGGCGCGGAGGGGAGCGGAACAACAAGTTGAAGCAACCTAATGGCTGCCGCGTCACGTGATTCCAAGATGGCAGCGCCCATGCGAGGGAGGGTGAAATGGTCTATAAGCGAAAGTAGCGGAGGTGAGTTTCCACAAGTTCCCGGCGAACCCTGAAAGGCGCACAAGGTGGTAATATCCGTGAAACGAAAATAATGGCCGCCTCGTGCGGACGATTGTTTGTGTAAGAAGGACTTTCTTAAAGGCAAATGTGGCTTTTATTTCAATCTTTGTCTCAAGGCTTGCTAATATGCAGGGAAACTGTCGTCTGATCGAGGCCACCCAGATTTTGTTCCTACGGTGTTCGCGCACTTAGCATCGGCCAAGCGCTTGTCAGTGGCTTGCTACCAGTGTTGGTGGCAACGCGTTACAAGTAACAGCGTTGCGGGTAACGCATTACTTTTTTCTGTAACGTAATAACATACTGTCGAACCCGACTTTATCGAACCCGTTTACATCGAATTATTTCTTATGTCGAACAATTTTTGAGGACAGTAATGTTACTGTGATAATATATCGCAAAAACTACGGTTACATCGAACAAAAATAGCAGCCGCTACCGATATATCGAACTGCCAAGAGCGCCGTTTTGCTTTGCAGGCTGGCTTTCCCCCAACGCAAGCGGCCGCATTGGCGAAAAACCAGCTTGCAAAGCACGCTGACTTTTCCTTTTTTTTTTTTCCGTGCGGCCGCATTGATTGTTTAGAAAAAGAGAAATCTTTTTTGCGGAGGGAGCGGGGGAGGGTGCTCCGTGCTCCCTCTCCCCGCTCCGTCCGCATAAGAGATTATATTATTTTTTTCTTCCGGGCGGTGGACGCGGCCGCCAGAAGAAAGAAAAAGCCAGCTTGCTCTGCTAGCTGGCTTTCCCCAACGCAACTACCTGCCGTAGGGGAAAGCCAACTTGCAGAACAAAACGGTGCTCTGCAGGAGGTGCTCCTGCAGGAAACAAATAACATAAGAACCTTGTGCTGTGTTCTTCTTTTCTTTTTTTAACATCTCACGTGTTTTGACTGCGGCTTTTTTTAACCGAGTCGCTTGCATGCTTTTTCTTTTGCAGCGTTAAAGTCAACAATTTCTTAAAGGAGCTCATGCCTTCGAACTCGCAAATGCAAACGAAATGGAAAGTTCAGCTCCAGGATCAGGAATTGTCCCATAGCATGTTTCAGCTTGTGCGAGAATGAGTGAATTGTTACCTTGGACGCAACGACAGCTGAGATGTTGTTGTCTGCAAGAGTGCCATTGTCGTTTCTCCCCAGTTTGCTCCTTACAAAGAGGCCAAGGGCAAGTCCCTAGCCCAGAGGGCCAAGCTTCTGGGGCTCGAAGACTCGGCGAACCCGAATACTGCAAGGACAGACCACGGTAGAAGCCCTCCACCGGAGACTCTAGTCTGAACCCGAAGTCAAAGGTAACTTGGAACTTTCTGGTTCGTCCGAAAAACTGTCCAGTTTGTTCTCGGTTAAGACCACACAGAGGGGTCTCCAAAAGAGCGTGACCCGCGGCTCATTGGGGTGTGGCCCTCGAGCTCCCTGTGAATTACTTTATTTTCGCAAGCTCAATTCGCAAATTTTGCCAAAATGTGAACATACTCTTCTCGAAACTCTGGTTGAGCAACATTGGAAGCCGCCATCTCTCGGGCATGAAGTGTACGATTGGATCCAAGTCCTGGACGAAAGCTGACGCAACATTCATTTTCTAAACGAGCTGAGCTGAGTTTGTGCCGTAGCCCGACACAGCCCCTGTGTCCAATAGATGCTCGGAGTGTGTACTTAAACAATGGTGAACTTGGACAATTTTTGCAGCAGCTACCAAGTGGTGTGCGCTTTTGAAAAGTGTCCGATCGGGGGAGTATTTTGCAGGTACAGAGGTTTGCGGTCCGGAGTGGTACGCTATGCATTCTTCACCGTGGTGCAGATAGAGTTCGCACAATCGATTTTGTGCAATATTTTTTCGAGTCGTGAAATTTGCGAAAATTGGGTCCTCGCAAAAGTTGAGTCGTTTACAGTAATCTCATGATTAACGTTCATAACTTTAAACCTACATTGTACATTTTTTTTTTAATTTTGTTTCACTGCACGTTGTTTTGTCTTTGTCGAGACCCCTTCTCTGGAAGGATACGCAGATGGTTATTTCTGGTATGAGCAATTTTTTTCGGTTGCAAAGGAGGGACATAGGCTAGGGTAGTTTGTGGTAGGCTAGAGCAGTGGTTCTCAAATGGGGGTCTGCGGACCCTTTGGGGTCCGCGAAGGTTTTCTAGGGGTCCGCGCAGCCCACCCTCATCAGTCGAGCCCGAAATAAAAGTTGTCTTTTCTCAGATTCAGAAGAAACGCTCCAGTTTTCGGGTGCGTTTTCTCGTGTATTTTTCAATAAGTGAAGTTTGCTTCACACTAGCCCTTAGTTATATCCATTTATTAAATCATTATCATAATTAACCTATACCTTTCCCCTCCTCTCACCACGAACGTTGTCCTCCATCATCTCTGCCGATCCACAAGGGGTCCGCAAAACATCCGTGGCTGAGAACCACTGGGCTAGAGTGTTGGATGTTTGTGAAGCAAGCGACGTTTATCGACCCATGATGGGGTCCAACCTTGAGGATAGCCTGCGGAGAGGAGTGATGCTAGGGTGTCTTCTACTGGCTGAGGATATGAGGAGCGGAAAGAGAGGAGGAAGACGGTGCATCACGGGGCAGAATGCGGCAGAGGAAGCTGTAGAAGTTCCTAAATTCTAAGAAACTTGGGTATGTAATGTAGGCACCCTAAAAAGTTATTTGTTTTAAGTTTTCTTTCAATCATAGTAGTGGGTGTGTCGTAACAGCCAAGCAAAATTTCGACGCCTTCTGTTGCAGCGTGCCAAGCGCAGGAGAGCGCGAAGGCGAGAGGAAAACTAGCAAAAGTGACATCACTGGGGGTCTATTCCAATCCTAATCTCTTCAAACCCACCATTTATTTTCTCTTTCTCTCTCTCACTGTACGTTTTGGGCAACTAGAGTTGAATCTCGATAATTTTAACCCGCTCAATTCAAACTTCCGGTTTGATTGGAACTGATGCTGTGGTCCCGTCAAAATTATGTGTATTGATGTCGATGAGAAATGGATGAGCTGGGATGTAGAATCGCATAGTAACACAAAATTAGTAATCGTTTTCCACTTGCCATTCTAAGTCAGTCTAGGGTACTCCCTTGAAAGGTGTAAATAGTGTGTATAAATGTAAAAAAAAAAAAGGCATGGGAGTACCCAAGTAAAATTTTGGCAGCATTGTTTTTTTTTTAGATCTAATATGTTCTCGTTACCCTGTTGTAGTAAACTTGGTGTTCTTTTTAAACACTCACTGGACGGCCATACCAAGGCATTTTTTACTCACAAAGTGAATAAATAACGGTGTGTATCTTAAGGTAATTATAATTTAGTTTTTTCCTTCAAATGATGGGTTAAGTAACACCTTTATAAACATTCACTTAGATAACAAGTACTATAAGGCAAGCCCTCGACAATCTTAACATGTAGTTCAAACAGACTTTTTAAACAAAGAATCGGCTTGATTAATAAAAAAGATTCTATAAAATATTAAAAAATCTAATTGCTTAATTTGAATTGCCCTTTTAGTAATATATTTAGATGGTGTACAGTCGATTCCTGATAATTCAAAGCTCACGGGCACAATGAAACACTTCAAATTAAGCATTCCTCGGAAATAAAAAATAAAAACACAGTCAAACCGCTTGTTTTTATTCGGTACTCAACAGGAGAGGTTGATTTTTGCTTGCCTCTGCTAACGGAGATGCGCAACATTCTGCGAATGAAGACGTGCAATATTAACTATACTCTGCATACTGCAATCCTTTTTTTAGGGCGCCCTCAGCATTTTCTTTGAGGACATAAGATTGTGGTCGGGTGTGCCACAAGCAGTTTCCGTGTCAGCGGCACTCGGCCACACAGCACGGAAAGAGATGTGATCATTAGGCCTAACCACTTGCATGACGTAAGTGTCGGAAGCGGAATACGCACCATGGCATTGTCGACATCAATATATTCTATGGACAAAGCATCTCGTAGGGCTGGGTAATGCCTCAAACCAAGCCACCTTGGCCGTTCGTGCCGCTTGTAACTTCCAAGAAAGACGCCATGATGCACGTGCCTGCAGTCATGCTAGCTTGGCTTGTTTTTGGCGTGGCTTGTCCTTGGCTTGATTGCATGGCGGCTTAGTGGCGAGCTGCACTCATTCCTTCTTTTTCCAATCGCATACACGGTAGATCAAAAAAGAATATGGGGTGTGGGTATATTTATACAGTCTGAACTTATTCTGCCTTAACGGGCAACTTGTCTCTCAGCTGTAGATAAATTTAGCCAGTGCAGTACAACCGCTAGCCTGAAATTTTTAATGTGCATCACGCAGTAGTGATGCACAGCTGTGCAGCCGGTACGATGCTCATCTAGATTGAAACGGGCAGGGGTGGGGCTAGAGCACAGGATCCCTGGGGTCTGCAGTGCAAGCTTTTGCTCCACGTGCTCCGAGCTGGTGTGTGCTAGCTCAGTTGACCACCAATCCCCCCACACGTGGTAGATGGAAACAAAAAAGTGTGCACGGGTGCGATTTAAGCTTGGTCAGCATAATCGCCTAGGCTTTTTATGCTCCCAGAGGTGCCGAACTTCTCAAGCAGATAAACAAAACCTTCGAATTAACCAGTTCCAAAGGTTAAACTTTGAATTACCGTGCATTTTCCCCATAGACTTGTATGTGTAATTGCTGGGATCACACACCTGCTTCGAACTAAACGGAAATTTGGATAATCTAACTTTGAATTACTGAGAGCTGACTGTATATGAAATGAATATGTGTGTGTGAGAGTGCTATTTCCACATAAATTGCAAACTGTAATAGAAAAAGGGAGCAATTCTGTTTCTAGACTTTTGATTTAGAGAAGTTAATACTGCAGTGTCTTCCAGCTAAAAAGTTCATGGTCCGATTTTTGCAAAAATTCTGATTTAAATTCGATTTTACTTAACTAAACCATTGTACATCCAATTTCAAGAGTGTTTACGTTGTAGTAAATGCCTTTTGCATCTTTGGGTTATTACTGGGAGGCAACAAGAGTTAGGACTGATACTTGAAATTGTTTGTTTTATACACCAAAGGCCTAGCATCGACAAGCGACGTGCTTCTGGGATGGCAGCACATCATCGCTGACTTCATTTCAAAAGACCGGGCTGTTCTGGACTTCCTCTCAAACATGTGAGCTGCTATCCTTTGTCCTTCCTCAGTATGTTTTATATATTTGGTGGGTCACAGGATAGCAGAGTCTGGGAAGCACTGATGTAGAACATTATTTCCCAAGCTGGGTTTCTAGGAGAATAGGGCCTCCATCAGTCAAACGTACATGCATCTCTAAAACAGTGAGTGCGAGAGACAAGGACAAGTAGAAGAATAGACAGGACAAGCGCTTGTGCTCTCCAGGCTTCTACTTGTCCTTGTCTTTTGTACTATTTTTTAGATGTTTATCCAACTAGGCCATCAACTTACATCGTATGTGCATCATTGTTTATGAAGTCATGTAGGCTTCCGCACTGCTTTATAGCATCAATACTGAGACAGGGGGTCTGATTTTGGTCCGAGAGTGAGAGCGTTCTTGGTGGCTGATTGGATGGGAAGCCACAGCTTGCACGTAATCAACCAACGATACATATTTGACCAGTTTGTGAGTTTACAATCAACAATATTTTGGTGAGAATGTCTCATCAACCTACAAATGGTGAGAGAGGTCTCGCTGCCTTTGATGTGCTTGTCCTTAGCAGTCCTTAATTCTCCACCGGTCAATGTCAGTTTGTGTGTGGCAGCAAAAAATTTAAGATTTGTAAATGAATCACATGTCGTCAGTGGCTTCCAACATGAAATAGCGGACGACCCCAATTTCAGCCTGCACCTGATCTCACTTCGCTGTGGCGCTCAGTTCGTAGCAGATGGTCAAGACCATCGGCAGTACAGTGTTTGAGCACAGAATGTGTTTTATCAGCAGATTTTTATGGAGTTCTGTAACGTTTGGACTGTAACGGCCGGCAATAGCGGCTGGCTGCTTTGCTTTGCCGACTGAGCTATCCAGTGTCAATGGCTGCTAGCATGCAAAAGGAAATTCACTGGTGTGGCGCGTGGAGGCGCTGTCTCGGCTCTTCATAGCCTTTCATGTCAAGCTGCGTCATCTCGTGGTGTGTCTGAAAAGGGGTAAATCTTTGCTAAACAGTGCCGTTCAGATGCCCTTCTCGCCCTTAGAAAGCCTATCACATATTCTGTGCTGACCAGTCTGTCAGCATTATCAAGCTTGTAAAATGTTCTTGTTTTATTTTCGTCCGCAAATGGCGCTTTATAGCAGACCAACCGCTTTCTTCACTTGTCTTAGCAGATGAACCATCGACGAACGCCATCTTCGCTCTCTTTGTGAGAGGCAAACTATATCTTGCTCTTGCGGTGAGCAAAATTGGACTGCAGTAGGGTTTCTTGGCTAGCAATCCAAACAGATGGGTATTCCTCACGCTAGAAAACGCCCTGGGGCCTAATCTATACAATGGGACCAAGGGACCGAGACGATTGCCGCCTGCTGCGATTGGTCAGCTCTGCACCGCTGACCAATTGCAGCAGGTAGCGATGTCCCGGTCCTTTGGTCCCGCTTGGTCCCGCCGTGTAGATTACCGGCCCCTGATGTGGCGCTGCCCCTGCCAGGTCCAAGTCTCCGGGGATCATGCTGACGGCCACCAAGTCTTCATCTGCCGCCAAGAAAGCCAAGGAGGCTCTGACAGAAGGCAAGCAGCAGGACCATGCCGACAAGAAGTATGACAACTACATCAACTTCTCCAGGGATGTCAGGGCGGTCCAGCCATACCAGGCAAGATTGGTTCCTGCTTCTCCCCCCCTCCCCGTCTTATTTTTTTAGATGCAATAGCATTTTTCCCGCAAGCCCTACACACTTTCGAGTCCACAGCTTGGTTTGTAACCAATCAAGCAGGCGGCATGGATCTGTTATACACCTAATTCAATTAAGCATGCGGGGGTAATGCACCCAACAAATAGGATACATATTAACTTCTGAACAGCAAGTGCATTGACCAAAGGTCTCTTAATTTGCTGTTCAGAGAGAAAACATTCGAATAGTAGAGAGAAACATTTGCATTCAAATGGTAGAGAAATGTTTGAGATAATGGTTTAGCTACAACAGAAGTCATTGGTTGGTCACGTGAAGCTTTTATGCAAGAAGTTGACAGTGACAGGTCAGAAAATTATGTGAATTGGTTTTAATGCGAATAGCATTCTTTGGATACTTCACGCACTTTTCGTCTATGTATCTATCTATCTATCTATCTATCGGCTATCTAACCTCTTACGCCGCGGGTCGATAAATAAATAAAAAAGACCAGCGCCGGCTGGGATTCGAACCGTTGACCCTTTGATCAGCAGGCAGACGCGCTAACCACATAGCTATGAAGGCAGTCATTCAACGCACTCTAAACGGTTGTTTATATCTTTACCATAGGACGCGCTTACAGCGCTGTCACAGCTGCCGGTGCGCGCGCGTTCCATGCACGAGGCTCATTCCGCTCTCGTGAGGCTGAGCACGGCCGCTAGCTCACCCTCTCCCGCGCTCGGGAGAGGGTGATGTAGCGGCCGTGCTCAGCCTCACGAGAGCGGAATGAGCCCTCGTGCATGGAACGCGCGCGCACCGGTAGCTGTGACAGCGCTGTAAAGCGCGTCCTATGGTAAAGACATAAACAACCGTTTAGAGTACCGTTGGTTGAGACTAGCTGAGACACCAGAAAGTCTGGTCGGTACCATTTTGAGTGTTTGTGCGTATGGCGCGTGCTTTGCTCGCCTTCCTAAGTGACACAAACGCACGTGCTGGGCTGCGGAGATCGTGCGCAGGGCTGTGAAAGTGTCAACAAATTTAGAATCGCCTCAAGAGTGGGCTGGCGTATCTAGAGTGTGCCGGCCACCTGACGAACGCGCATAACTCCGCACCGTTTGATGCTATTCGCATTAACGTAGATAATCATTCCCAAAGGATGGGCTCTGCTGATTTTTGTTTTGGCGGTTGTCCTTTCTCAATACAGTACTCGGGCTTTTTGGACATGCAACCGCCAAGCAAAACGCGGAAGTTTTTATCTTTAGGAGATAAAGCTCACACCCTGGCCGAAGTTGCAAGTGGACAGAAGAAAGCTATCATCGCGGAAAATTTAGGAATTTCACCGAGTTCTTTGTCGACGATCCTAAAGTTGAAAGATGCAATTGAAAAGGCTCTAGCATCGGGGACATTGGCCAAGCGAAAGAAACTAAGACCGTCGGCGCAGGAAGAGCTTGACAAGGTTATGTACACATGGTTTGTACAGATTTTTGTACCTACCAGTTCAGGTAGGACATTCTTTTGTAAATTTCACAACAACAAAATTTTTGCCGCAACAAATTTGTTTTTTGCAGACCGTCAATTTTGTTGTAGCGGGGTTCAGACTGTATATTTTTTTAGCTTTATATTCCAAAAAAACAACAGCGTCGCGCATTGTATAAAAATAAAGTTGGTGAGCACTTGCACAACCTTAACTCATCGTAGCAAACCGAGCATGCCTAACCTATCGTGTGCTCTCTTCCTTCGCTTTTTTGTCGCTCTTTTCTTATTCCTTCTCTGGACAGTTGATGTCTGTGCTTACAATTCGCTGCGTTCTGCTCTCAATTTTACCCCTCCCCCTTCCCTGGAACCAACTAACAAGAACCAAAGATTCAGCACACATTTTCTAATTTCTGGTATGCCGCATTTTTAATATATTAAATGCATTAGCATTAATTGCCCTGGTGCATGCAGCCGACCTTGGTTTGGACCAACGAACTGGTTTCGTGAGTCTGTGGTGCGATTTTTGCACACACCGTTGCTCTCCGTTCGTTCGCTGTTTAAGGGGGAACATGGCCTCGGAATTCAAATTTTTCAGAAAAAGATTTTTTTTTCAAAAATGATATGTTTATGTTTATTAACTTTCAAAGAATGGTTTCAGAAACTTTCATTTATAAACATGCAGGATTTATCTCACAATAAATTATTTTCGACATGTCGGCAGCCCTCCGAGTCAGCAGGGAGCAAGTTTTTTGCGTTTTTATTTAGCGCTGCTTCATACTCGTTTAACATAGCCAGAACATCTCACCCTCATTGGAAGTGCCATTTACTCTAGATTTAGCCCGTAGAAGCTTTCCAAGTTTAAAAGTATCAATGGCCAGGAGGACCCTATACATCCAAACAGAAAAAATCCTGAAAATTTGGTATGAGCAATCTTATTGGTTGAGACCCGAAACAGGGTTTACGATTGGTCCTGCCCGGTGACGTGATATTGTGTCATCTTCAGTAACACCCTTTCACAGTATCTTCCACTTCAGATCCTATTCCTGCTTTGCTGCTCTTCCTTAGTATGATTTGCCTCTTAGTTCTTGCCAGTTTATCTGTCAAGGAATGCCTGCTACAAAAGTTAGCTTGCCTACAAACAACACAAACTGGTAGCTATTGCCAGGGGAACAACGAAGTCTCAAAGAGGAAGGTGCTAACAATGCTCCAGGTGAATTTTGCCTACCTCGGACTCACAGAAAAGAAAGAAACCTAAAGTTGAAACTTCAAATGCATTTTTCTCAGTTTCACTTTTTGGCAGGAAATGTGGTATGAGGAAATGTATCATTTGACATTTTGAAAGTGTAAAGATTTCATTCAGTGGTGTCCTGGACTGAAATTTCCTGAGGAACAAGTTAAGGTACTCATAATCTGAAAAAGCTAAATTCTTCATGACAAAAACTGAATATTTTAAAACACAGAAATTTGTTAAAATCTTTTGCTCTTTTTGGGTGTTATTGTTTTTCTCTAGAATTGCATTTTCTACAATTAATTTTTACCTTAACTTGCACTATGGGTATTCTACTTCACATTAAACCAAACATTTTGTGGATTGCAATTATTATTTTTCTTAAATACATTTCCTAATAAAGTCACTTTTTTCTGGAGCTTGTTAAGCATAGTATGTTGTAGAATTGGCCTACAAGACTGAAACTTTAGATGTCATCAATCCTAATGGGGTTCAATTCACCCTGAAAGTTTGAATCAATTTGAGACAATGGTTCAAAAGTTGACCCTCCCAGGCCATGTCCCCCTTAATTAAGTCCACTTTCCCTTTTATATAAGGCAGGAAAGAGTCTTCTTGCACGCTTCCAGTGACGCACCGCTGTTGATGCGCGCTTCTCTTACGACGGCACAAGGGCGTAGTCAGATGGTTTTGTTTCCCCAGTATGCACAGCGTACGCGACAGCGCAAAACTGAGGCACATTGTCGTGCACCGTTTGCACGAAACCGCTGACAGCCGGGAGGAGAGGTCGGCTCTTCGAATACAACAGTGTGCGAACCGTAAATGGCAATCGAGGGTAGCTCTGGTGGCTGCATCTGAAACCGCCGACCTTCGGAGGAACAAATTGGCTCTCTGAAGACAACACCAGGCAGGCCGTTGTGAAGTCGGAATTACTATCCTTCGCGCGTTGGAACATTCACAATAAATATGTACCAGCGCATCTCGTCGAGAATCGACGTAATGACAACGAAAACTTTCAACATCTTTTTTTCTTCTTTTTTCATTTGTGGTGCGTTAGGTGCTGGCTATCAACCGGGGCGAGTCTCAGAAGATGCTCACGGTGAAGGTGGTCCTGCCACCGTCGTTTCCGGTGTCGGTGCGGAACTTCTGCGCCAGCCGGGATGCGCGAACAGGGGGCCAAGATGTACGGGGGACGCTGCGGCTGGTGGAAGAGTGCAGTCGAGGACGCTTACAGCCGCCTGCTGGAGCCGCACCTTATTCGGAGCATCAGGTGAATACCTGCCGCTAGGACGGGGGGGGGGTGAAGGGGAAGGGGAAGGGGGAAGGGAGGAGAGGAGAGGAGAGGGGAAGAGGGTCCTGTTGCCTGTTGCTCACTTTTGGGGCAAGCCATTGATCTACGACTTATCTATAGTTCACCGACATAGTGAGAATGGCATTGAAGCGTCGTCAAAGGAGGTAAAGTCATGCTAGGGGAGGAGCAACTGAAGCTCTTCCTGCCATTTCACCTTGTCGGCGACTATAGAACCACTATTCTGTGTAAAGAAATGCTCCAAAAGCCGGCTGGATTCGCGGTTAAAAAGGTATGCTCCAACTTCATATAGCGTGTATAGAAATTAACGAAGGGTGGACGTTTTATTACTTATAGGGATGGCATCCTCATGAACTTCAGCCTCCTTCTAGATGTCTACGTGGCAACGATGTGTTGCGGACATCGGGAATTTGATGTTGTCATACTTTGGAGAAAGTCGAAGCTGTTAATTTGGTTGAATAGAAAGGACATACGCTATGAATAGTGACTGGCTATACTCTGTTTCACCTTGCGTCCGGATGCAGCGGACGCTACGAGCTAACCAAGCCAATCTCGCTCTGCGGACGTAGCCGTTTTCTGCGCGTCGCTGTGCCCTCTCTCCAAGGTCACATGACACTCACACGGCCTTGGATTGGCTCTGATGCCTCGTAGCATCCGCTGCGCTCGGACGTAAGGTCAAACGGAGTATAGCCTATCGTCCCTTATCTTTGGGTGTACACTAAATGAAGATGTAAAGATAATGTCGTTTTGTTTGTTTCTTTGTGTGCAATGTCACGGCGACTCGGAGTAAACTTTTTTAGTGTGAGCGCTACACTGCCGAGGTTCAGCAGTTTCGCGTGGCTCTATAATGAGCCGTGCTCCGTGCTGCGCAAGCGCCGAGGAACCAGCTGACGTCGCATCGGCGCACAGCTGGCGGGGCGGAGCCGCCGTCGCCATGGGCTCCGCGGCACCACTGCGCGCGCTCTTGCCGGTTCTAGCGCAAGCGCGCAGAGCGAGTGACGTCACACGGCACAGAGCTGGCATGCCGCTGAACTGGCCACCGCCGCGGGCTCTGCGTCATTGCGCGCGCCTGCGTTGGTCTTCGCATTTGGAGACGTCATAGCCTGCGGCAGGCGCACTGGCTGTCGCGTGCCCAGCTATCCGCCTTCGTTGCGCGGTAGCCAAGTCTGACGTTGCACCGGAGCCGCTTGATAGCGCCTCTCATTTTGTTCCGCCTCAAGCTTACGCTACGTATATCCTAACATAGCCGAGCTAAGCCACCGCAATTTCTTTTTTAATCCTCCTTTTGATAGCTACTAAATTAATTCCAAAGCTTTTCTGTTGTTCTTTTTGTTCTTTTTTTCTTGTAAAGTGATTAGTGTGCTTCAAGTTTTTTTTTCTTTTTTTTTTGCAAGATTTGCAGAAGTGATTGGAATCAAAATTTGTGCCGAGGATCCATGAGATAGGCCAAATTTCACCGCATTGTTGCAGTCAAGGATTAATGACTCCACGGAATGATGAAATTGCTCGACTCTCCAACGGGCATGTCCATATTACACCAAACCTAACAGATTTCTTTGTTAGAAATACGAGGAACATGTGCCACTGAAAAATGTTCCCAATTGTCTGAGCTGCCGCTGATTTCTTGACTCCACTCTCGCTACAGCCATCGGGTGTCGCGGTATTGAAGCAAGTATGAAGAAAGGAGAGGGCCAGAGGTTGGAGCCCCTGTCTCCTCCACTTCCGTGCTCCTTCAATAAATATTTTAAAAATCAGCGGCTTAGTGCCTTTTTAATAGCCATCAGATATATGTTTCATCAGTAAATGTTGGGTGTTTCCACGTCAGATCGTGCAATGATGGTCTGGGTCATATTTTTTTATATTTATGTAAAATATATATGTTAAAGCCATGTTCTTGGGAGGAGCATTCAGCTATATGCGAACGCCGTAGCTAATTTTCTTCCGGAGATATAAAATTTCGAAGCTCGAGGCGTGGAGATTGCCAAGGTTTCGCTATGGTATTTTGCACAGCCGTCAATTTCACACCGAAGCATGCACGTAGTAATAATTTTTTCTACTTATTTTATGAAAGGTTTACGACATGTACACAAAATATTAAAAATTACGATAAAATATTTCTATGCAAAAAATTTACGAAACACGTCAAATAAACACGTTTTAGAGACATATTCACAAATTATTTATAACGAACTACTTCATATAAAACGACGCAAAATATATCAAAATGATAATCTTTAAATGCATTTTACGAATATATAAGAAAAATATGCTTAGCCATTATTGTAGTTCTGTTATTAATGCAGAAACACAGCTCATTTCTCTAAATGTAGCAAAATTGCACGTCAATACTTAAAAAATAAAACTCACTTTTTGTTTTCTTAAACTCTCTTTAACCGTTTACAGTGACTTGAACTAACTTGTGATGGCAAAACATTGAGTAACATATGACCTCCTTAAGAGAAAAACGACAACAAACCTTCACTCAAATTGAGCTAGCTTGTCTTCGTTATAGGGGCTTTGCCGCACGACGTCGGCTCCAAGGAGACATTTTTTACAACCGACAAAGGCTGTACAGCGGTGCTGCTCTATCGCAGGGTATAGAAAGTCATGCTGTCCCTAGCTTAGCTAGTTTTATATTTGTGTTTCCTTGCGTTGCCTCCTAAGACCCCCCCCCTCCCCTCTCCTCCCTTCTTCCACGGGCCATTAGCTCACGAAGGACTGTCGGCGGACGCCACTGCTGCCTGCAGTTGAGAACTGTATGCACAGCACATTACCGTGAAGCCCAAAGCCCTCACACGAGGAAGGTCTATCACCGCGAAAACAAGGCGAGGGAAGTAGTATCTGGAGAGTCGGTATCTTGGTGTTCAACATTGTGTGACGACAAACAAACCAGCTTACCCTTTCTAAGTATCCATGCGTACCCAATGGAATACAGATAGAACTTGATAACCACAAGGGTTTTGTTGTTGGGTGTTTCCATGTCAGTTGATACAGTGATGGTCCAGGTCATATTTTGTATATTTCTGTAAAATATATACTATATGAAAGTCATGTCCTCGGGAGAAGCACTCAGCTATACATACAGGGTGTTTCACGAAACGCGGGCCAAATCGTTCCTGTGAAAAGTACGCATCGCACAGAAAAAGGGTTGATGTAATATTGGTTCCTGCCAAAGGGCAAATTTAGGAAAAAATAAGTGTTTGATATAATTAGGTTAATAATTACTTTTAGTAATTAACTTTATAATTAATACATTTAAAGGTACCATTTCAATTATAAACATGGTGGGCATAATTGAAAACTATTAAATCCACCCACATTATAGAGATATAAGGCATGCGCAGCCTTTTACGGCGCTCCGTAAAATACACTCAATTTGAACGTGTTTTGAAAAGAGGGGCAGTGCGTGGAAGCAAGGTCTTAGGAGGCAACGCAAGGAAACACAAATATAAAGCTAAACTAGGGACACCATAACTTTTTACATCCTATGATAGAGCAGCACCGCTGTACAGCCTTTGTCGGTTCTAGAAAATGTCTCTTTGGAGCCGACGTCGTGCGGCAAAGCCCCTATAACGAAGACAAGCTAGCTCAATTTGAGTGAAGGTTTGCTGTCGTTCTTCTCTTAAGGAGGTCATATGTTACTCAATATTTTGCCATCACAAGTTAGTTCAAGTCACTGTAAACGGTTAAGAAGAGTTTAAAGAAAATAAAAAGTGGAGTTCTTATTAAACTATTGACGTGCAATTTCGTCACATTTAGAGAAATGAGCTGCGTTTCTGCATTAATAACAAAGCTACAATAATGGCTAAGCATATATTTCTTATATATTCATAAAATGATTTTAAAGATTATCATTTGATACATTTTGCTTCGTTTTATATGAAGTAGTTCGTTGGTAAATAATTTGTGAATGTGTCTCTAAAATATGTGTTTATTTGACATGTTTCGTAATCAATTTGTTTGCATAGAAATCTTTTGTACTTGTAATTTTTAGTATTCTGTGTACATGTCATAAACCTTTCATAAAATAAGTAGAAAAATGATTATATAATAGGTGCTATTCGGTGCATGCTTCGGTGTGAAATTGACGGCTGTGCAAAGTACCATAGCGAAACCTTGGCAATCTCCACGCCTCGAGCTTCGAAATTTTATATCTCAGAAAGAAAATTACCTACGGCGTTCGCATATAGCTGAATGCTTTTCCCAGGAACATGGCTTTAACCTATATTTTTTACATAAATATAAAAAATATATGACCCAGGCCACCATTGCACAATCTGACATGGAAACACCCTGCTATGGAAAAGTTACTTTCTAAATGTTTAAACTTCTGTACATTGCTTCAACATGTGTCAAGAACGCACATAAGGGGACAGTCATGTGGGAGAGGAGGGGTGCCGATGTCTGAGAGGCATGTTTGCACATAAAAAAATATTTTTCTGCACTGCCACTTTTTTTTACTGTGTGACACCATCCTGAAATGTTTGAGACAATAAATTTAAAATGGACCTTGGGGTGTCAGGATTCCTGTAAGGACTCTAACTCTGTCCAATAATACTGTGGTGCCCACAACCTGCTAGCACGCAAACAGGCATCGCATGACGCAGGTAAACTAGCGGTGACCATGGTGAAGTTAGACAGCAGTGCAAAAGGGCACCAATACTTCGAACATAATTCTCGAGTGGCTCTCGTAGACGTGCCAAGATGTGGATACGCATTCTTTAGATGGGCCAATGGGTGGGTCAACTTTGCAGATAGATCTTGACTTACAATTCGTGATTTGACGAGCTCTGCTCGTTCTTTCAACAGGTCGACACTCACTAAGGTGGCGGAGCAGGAGTCCGTGAATGTGTTTCGTTCTAATCTGCGGCAGCTTCTCTTGACACCTCCGGTGCGGGGTCACGCAGTCTTGGGCATCGACCCAGGCTTCAAGCATCGGCTGCAAGCTGGCGGCTGTGTCAGCGTCAGGTCAGCACTTTTCCCCCTCTTTCATTGTCTGCTGGTTTCAGGTTGCACTTTGCAGGTTGGAACCTCCTCTTTCCAAGGAGCAGGTCACTTTTCGATACAGTCCCCACCAGGGGTTAATGCACTCTTGCTGCTGGTGCACTGCTCTCTGCATGCCGTCGTAGAAAGATGAGGGCAGCTGCTAACGACATCAACGGCGCACTGCATTTGTGACCCCTTTGTCGCTCGCAAACCGTGTATCCCTCAGACGTCCCTTCCTCTTTGAAAACAGCAAGAAGTCTGATGGCACGAGGTCTGGGCTGTAGAATGGCCGAGGCAAAACATCTTGGAACCGCAGCTCCTCCAGCACGGTTCGAGTGTGTTTAGATGCGGAGCATTCTTGCTCGGGCCTATGTCCCGCGGCCTTGGCGTCGTAGTCCGCACTCGCACTACGCACGCGCAACTCTCCTCCTTCCCTCTCTCCAACAGCTGCGCGTTACTCTCTCCGCTCGCTCTCTCTACCAGCTGCGTGCACTGCGCGTGCGTTCGCTTCTCCTCACACCGCGCGCGCACGCGCAACTCTCCTCCTCTAGTCTCCTCTCCTTCAAGTGTGAAAAAAAATAAACGGCGAGCGTTCCAAGTTTCTCTGCCGCGAGCCGCGACGAAGGCTAGCGTAGGGGTTACGCTAGGGCAGTCGGTGGCGCCATCTCTCGACGTCAGCACGCAACTGACTCTTTCCTCGGAAACAACACGATGCTCCGCATCACCCCATAGTTCCCCTCGGGAAGATGTTTCTCAATGCCACAATCTTTCCCAATCGGGGTGAGCGAGAGCGACGTCTGCTACTCGCGCAAGGTATGGCGTTCGAACATCGCACGCCGGTGTTGGCGCGCTCAGCGTTCGAGCTCACTCCGCGCAAGGGACGGGCGACGCTCATTTTTAATTTGATGCTCGCTTGATCCGAAGCATTTTGCTGTTTCCGTGAGCTTCGAATTATCTAGAGCCCACCGTAACTCAAAATTAAAAATAACTGTTGAGAAAACGCCAAATGAAGGTCGTGCCAAAAGTAACATTCAAGTTTTTCTGTGCTTTCCACTGGGGTGATGTCGCACATTATATGCAGCTTGCAAGTCGAGCAGGCAGTTTTTTCATTCCGATTGCGTGGGCTTTCAGCAGCGTTCATTTGATACCATGAAACTTTTTTGTAACCTGTCGTAAACAAGCTGTATTGCCCTCATATTACATCTGGCATCACGTTTCCAGTGTTGCCATAGAGTCTGGAAGAATGGCGAGGACCAAGCTTCAGAATTCAATAACTTTGCAAAAAAAAGTTATTGTGACTCATAATATTGGTTATACAGTTGTCTCATTAATTCATACTCTAGGAAGCCACCAATTTTGTTTGAATTATCGGAAGTTTGAACTATCAAAAATTCAACTAAATATGATGCAAGATAAAATTTTGATTTGTTACATGGATGGCTACACATACAAAGCGTATATTTGATGATTTCCTCTACACAGGCCTACAACAGATGAAACATTGCTGAAATCTATGACATAAGTGTATTCATCACTGCAAAATGATGTCTATCGTGGACTGTTTAGATGGCATGTGACTCCTCAAAATAAAATTAAGTTTGTTCATCCAGCCAAAGAAGTTATCTATTCTGGACCCTTAGCCCCGTTGGAGAGCGCTTCTCTACCGAGCACTGTGCACTGCGGAGAAGCAGCATTTGCAGAAGCAAGCTCCACGGGTGTTGCTTCTCCGCAGCGCACTGGCGCTCAGTAACAAGCGTGTTATGCAGGGCCGCAAAAACAAAAGCAGCATGAATGACACAAAAGCGGTGTTTGACTACTGTGCTTGTTCGGTTTTGTCTGTTAATGTGTTGAACCAATTTTAAGGCAAATTGGTAACTAAACTTTTAGCTTTTTTTTTTTTGTTTTTTGCAGGTTTATAGATTTTAAACTGCATGAGGGCTTCTGGTTGTGACCGGTTTGTGTGAAGCAACCTTTGCCCTACGTTTCTTTCCAGGCAAGCTTTTGCAGCACGCCGTGATCCACCCTCACGCAAGTCCCGCCTCACGCTATTCAGCTGGCAACATTCTCAGGCAGCTGGTGGTCACTCACAAGTGAGTGCTTCGATACTTCTGGTTTACTTCTCTATGCAGTCGAACTTCGTTATATCGAACAGTGCGAGGACCGTCGAATAGTTCGATATAATCAAAATTCGTTATACAAAATCACACTACAAAAAAAGCGTCAAAGTACAGCGAGATTTAATCACTAAAAGGCTAGCGGCAAAAATGACTACTCACGTGAAGCGTTAAGGTGAACTATTTATTCCAGCGAAAAAAAACTGCCGCAGCGTAGATTGCTTCATGGAGTTGACCGCATGCCTTATTACGGCCCGCTCCACTGTCTCCAAGCGGTCCACCAGCGCCAGACCACTACCGCCGATTGCACTGCAGTAGCGGCGTAAAAGCGAGACCGTCTTCCCGACAATGTCGTAACAGGCTGTGAAACGTTGTAGCCACCTGCTACTTGCGGCGACGTTTTGTGCTTGGTGGATGAACGCGAAGTCCTTTGCTTTCTGTTGAAGCATCCGCCCCGACGCCGGAATGTTCCGAGCCCTTGCGTCCACTATGTGAAGTGATCTTTCCACCTTTTCGAAGGCCGGTGTCCGAACACGGCGTGCGCCGGAGTGTTTGCTTCGTTCAGCCTTCGATTTGATGTCGCTTTTCGTCTTCAGCAGCGTGCTCAAAGTGCTTCGCGGTATGTTGTACGCTTCGGCAACGCTGGACTTCTTTTCTCCTTTTTCAACGCGGCGGATGATTTCAAGCTTCGTCGCAAACGTCAGCGACGTACGTTTCTTTACGTTTGTTGCCATCAGTACGCCACATGCGGTTGACGCAAAGTCGGAGGAACGGACCCGGAGGAACGAAACTGCGGGAACCACGCACACGGCATGAAAAGAGCCATGCTGGCGATACGATTGAGCTGACTGAGCCCGTATGCCGCCGAATCTGGATGGCGTTCCCGGCACCATAGACATAAAGCTTTATGCGGGCATGCGCTTGAATAAAAGTCGCAAACGCCTGCTGCGCCACCGCTATCCTACGATGTGTTGCGGGAAAGCCCGCCGTATCCTCCGATGTGCTGCGGAAAAGCCTGCCGCCTGTCTCCGGAGCGCAGCTTTCCGGCGCTGCGGAGTTCGATATATTCATTTTTTAACCGACCGAGTTTGCTATAAAAAATTTAAAATACATGTAATTCTTATGATAGTTTCGACAACGATTCGATATAAGCAATAATTCTATATATCCGTGTTCGATATAATGAGGTTTGACTGTATAAGGCCCCCATGCACCAGAGAGAAATGGACTTCTTCCAAAACTGACGCTAACCCATCGCTTCGAAATACCACACAGTGCACTCTGGGAACTGGTTGGCCACTCAGTTTCGGTTTTGACTGAGCAGCTTTATCTTATGCTTTCCGCCGCGACTGAATGCGCTGCTTGCGTTTTCGATTATCTGACTTTTTACAAATGTACAATACACTCGTTCTCGAGCGATACAAAACGAAGACCAGGGCACTTTCCTTGGTTCCCAAAACACCGGATATTTTGCGTGCGTATGCAAACGTAGTAAGACGGGGCTTAGTCACCTCACCCCACGAGTGCATCTTTTGAGCTCAATGTCAGTAACCCCGTCTAGTACCAGTGAACTACAACTGAAATTTGGTAACCTTAAGCCTTACACATATTTTGTTTGACAAACGTCCGCTTGTTACTGCATGGGGCGAAAAGCAAGCCGCATCCTCACAGGAGTACCAAAGTTGAGCCCAGCGTTGGCTCATGAACTTTTAAGGAAACGCAATAAATTCGACCTCAATACTGCACAAAAGTTACTATGATGTCTTCCTCGTGTCATCACATATCTCCCACTCAAATTTTATGCTGATAGAAAATTAAGTTTTCGCAAACGCTGAGATCGGCTAGCTATGACGGAGGCCCTAACAAGCGTCCCCTACTTCCTCGCTAAGCCTTTTTGAACGAGCTTTTACTGATCTGTGCCTGACCGGTGCGTCTTAAATTATCTCGGCATACTCAGTCAGGAAGAAAGCAAACACATAACAATTGTTATGGCCATTAGCAACCAGTCAAATGCGCTTTTGAATAATTTCGTTCGTTTGGCGCACCGCATAGGGGTTCATGCCCATCCGGCGCACTTCCGGCGAACGGTGCAACATTCTTCACACAAGTAGCTCGACTTTTTCTTTCTCGAAAAACAACAGAAAGGCTCAAGTACAAAAATACAACAAGCATGTGTTAAGACAAGCTATACGTTGTGCTAAAGCTTCGAGGTCTGGCCATTTAGGTTAGTTTGGGGACCACAAATGACGCTTTCGGGACCAGAAAACACTGAGATAACGGTCGTTTTAGACACGTCGACAAGAGATTATACACAGAGCGTGGACGCTCAATGTATAATTTCTTGTCGACGTGTCAATCGAAACCGAAACCATGCAACTTTCCTCCCTGGCCAACTAGGTTCCCAGAGTGCAACGCGCGCCGTGTTGCATGCAGGGATTTGTGGAAGTAGTCTATTCTCTAGCCGAGTTGTTCTCAGACCCTTTGGGGCAGAGTCTCAAACCGAAAAATGTGTTTCAATTATGGTTATACCGTTTCCTGTTGATATCGATTTTGTCTAGGTTTCTTACGGTTTTAATTTTCCGGTTTCAGGCTGCTCAATTACACATTCCTAAAAATCAGTTTTTTTCGGTTTCCAATAACTTGTTTTATTGAAATGCTAGACAGCTGTTTTATAATAAACGGTTTAAACTTTAAAGTAGTCCCAGATATCCAACAATGGGACATTCCCAATAACAAGAACTCAAAAACATCTTAGCACTTCTACAGTGAAACCCGTTTAGAACAAACCCACGTATAGCTGAATTATTGTCAATATCGAACTCACCGGAAAATTTAAATAAAAATGCATGTAAAAAGTATGTCTTATAACGAACAACATATTGGATATATCGAACTTTTCCCCCAAGAAGGATTCCAAAAACGCGCAGACAATGCGTCTTCTAGCCTGTCCCTTCCCCCAAGAAAGAAGAAGGAAGAGAAAGAAAATTCCAAAAGCTCAAGTTAAGGACAAAATCGAGCAAAGGAAGCGATTCAGAAGGAGAAAGCTAAAAGAACGAACTCTGCACATGCAAACAGAAAACAAAAACACTTTTTAGCGTGTTGTTGCAAGGCGGAACTGAAGAGATGAGAAAGAAAGAGAAGCTCTCGCCTTACAACGAACTCATCGCAGAAGTTCGTTGTAAATGTTTTCTGCTATATCGAACTACTTGCTGTATCGAACTGATCGTAGACGTTTCCTGCAGTTCGTTATAAACGGGTTTTGATTGTAATGGTGAAAGGTTGGACAGATTTCTAGCTCCAACACTTGTTCACTACATCTATTAACATTATATAGTTTGTTACCGAAGCATGCATGTTACCCCGCTACTCTGGGATCATCTCATTCTATATAATAAAAATAAACATCCCTACTTTGTTGTTTGGCAGCGTTTGTAAATGCGAATGGTTCTTCAAGCGTGTGCTTCAAGCACCATTCGCGTCTTCTCCGTCGCTATAGTTTGTTGCAACCTAAGATATCCAGTAGAGACTTTGCCCACACTGTAGGAAGGAGCAGAACTATACCCTCCTCTAGTCAAATACTGCTGTGTGGAATAATGTAATAAAATTAAGAGCTGGGCTAGTTGGAGAAGACCAAACAATGTAAATGCAATAGTGCAGGACAAGGAAGACTAAGGAGAGGAACGAACAACGCAGAAAGCTGTATAAGTATGTCCCGTGTTGTTTGTTGCTTTCCCTAGTCTTCGTTGTTGTGCGCTCTTACACCTACATCATGTTCGATATTTCTGAGCTAATGCATGTGGTTATACAGTAATATTTCGTTAACTCAAAGTCATAAAAACTGTGAAAAATTCAAGATAACCGAAATTTCGAGATAAGCAAATTACTGAATTTGTTTACGTCTCTAATCGCGCGATGTTCTAAAGTAAAAATTCTAACAATCGCGGCAACATCAACTTCTCTGATGAGAGCAACTTTGCTCTCAAGCGTCAGTGATTTGCACTGTTTGGGCTCCACCATCTTCACGGTCAATTGAGTCATGCGCTCAACAACATCAGAGAATTCACAACCGATGACCGAATTGAACACTTCACCCTTTGCTCGTGTGGCGCCGCAAGACGATCAAAACACCCGTAAAAAAATGACAGACAAGCAACAAAGAGCAGCAACACTCGAAACGAGCGAGAGACCTCTGAAAAACACGAGACTCACGACGACCGATGACCGGACCGGGAAGGGAAACGGAAGAACCCAGGAGCAAAGAGAGAAACGAAAGACAGAGCGGAACAAAACGCCTCAAGAGAAAGTTGGCACGAACGCCAGGCATCCCGGCTTGCGAGCAATTAGCTTGTCCGGCTTGTCCAAATGGAAATCGTAAAACAAAACAAACAACAAAAAAATTAAGAAAAAAAGAAAACAATGTTTTTGAGTCGCACATTTCCCCGCGTCTCCGTACACCGCACCCGCGCGGTTATTTTTTTAATTGTTTTCTTTCGCTTTCTGCGTTTTTTTTGTTTTTTCTCTGATGCACGTTTTTCTTTTTTTTTTTTGCACTTTGCGCACATTTTTTTTTTTCGGCAGTTTTTGTTGTTTATTGTGGTTTTTTTTTGTGATTTTTGCTGACGAGTATTTGAGATATCCGAAGTCCGTCATGAACACCTTTCGAGATAAGCAAGGACAAGATGCATTGGGCCTATGGGGCTCATTCCGTGACAAGGATATTTTACAACTTAACCACTATTTCGAGATAACCGTGTCTCGAGTTAACGAGGTATTACTGTAGAAGCGCACGTTTCTCGCAGTCCTATTATGTGACGCTAGAGAAAATTGTGCATTCATATAGTAGCGCCATTTTTCTCCGGGGTTTGTAGACGCATCTTTTATAGATAGGTTGGAACTAGGCATGTCACAAACTTTCGTCGAGCCGGATTTTTACGTCGAGTCTCAAGGTGAGACTTTGTGAACAGTGTGGCTAAACTTTGATACAAGCATTATCCCCTTTGCCGTTTATCAGGAGGTTAGACAAGGGATGGGGGTGGCTAAGATGATTATCTTTCTTGTAGAAAACCGATTACCGAGGTCATACGTCGGTGGTGAAGTTTAGAGCTACAATATTGAAATATTAAAAAGACAAACGACAGTCTTCTTTTTTTTTTGCAGGGCCCCTTTAAATCTTATTTATTTATTTATTTATTTGATACGTGCCCACAAACAGCATGACGCTCTTCAGCATGGTGCACAAAAGGAAACGAAGCAAAGAAAGTATGTGAAAATAGGTAAAAAGCGAAGAAGGAAAGAAGAAGAAAAAAAGAAATTAACAAATACTATACATGACTGTATAATACATGACTCTACAACACAAAGAAGTACACTCAGGCTTTGGACAAATTTTTCACAGCTCGGGCAAAACTATCATAACCATCAAAGATGCTCAGACCAAGTGCCTCAAGTGAGTTGTATACAAGTTGTTCTCTCTGGACAGGACTTTTGGGATTAACTGCAGGATAAAAAGTGGCGAGGAATGACATCGTGTGGGGACATAAAAACTGATCGAATATGGTAAATCGGCACAGTCAACAACACCATGGACAAGTTTGTGGAGAAAGCACAGATCGAGGAGTGTTCTTCTATCGCTCAGTTTGCTTAACCCAATGTGGTGAAGTATTCTATCGTACGAGTAATATACTCTTCTGAAAAGGTAACGATCATAATAGATTCGAACAAATCTCATCTGTACTCGTTCCAAAGAAAGTGACAAGTAGTGAGGAACAGAGTTCCACACCACTGAACAGTACTCTAGCCGAGACGCACGATAGCCCGAAAGAGTGACAAATAACAGCTAGGATTGGAAAAGATCCGCTGTACACAAACGGGGATGCAAGTCAAGTCGTCAAGCCTTTATATTAGCGTTATGATTGAGCTTAAATGACATTCACACGGTGCAACATAGCACAAACATGCCTTTCCCTTTTGTTCACACCTGGTACCCTAATCTGGACACTTGGCAAAAAAGTTGGCAAGAAATCCTGTGGCTGTGATTGGCCGGCGCCAAGGTCAAGTGCAGCGTCGGCCTATCACGGCCGCCAGATTTCTCGCTGACTTTTTCGCCAAGTGTCTAGATTAGGGCCCCGGGACTGTGGAATAACGCAACATATAGTCTAGACTAGTGCGCAATTCAGCTGAGGAAAAAAATTGCAGTCATTTGTTTGTGCTGTGTCACACTCTGTACTCCCGTTGAGTTCGAAGTTCAACCACGCCTCAGGCTCAAATCACACTTTGAGATTACAGATAAGAATGTGGGTTGGGCTGAGGCGAACTCCTGAAGCTGCCAGACCGACCATTGTCCGGACGTCTCGTTATCCGCTCATGGGTGATTTGCAGTATGTTACACAAAAAAGAAAATAGCTTTTTTTTCGAATATTGATTAGGAATTTTTTAAATGCTTAGTGTACACCTTATGTTGTGAGATGTGGGTAGTTAATCGCGCATTCTCGATTTCCTTAAAAAACAAGAACATTGTTGGGAGGTCACCCAGGAATCTAACCTTCCACACTAGAACGCGAGATAGGGCACATAGAGTAAAAGCCCAATGGGCCGAAGGATAATTGTGCAAATTGTCCTCCTTTGCTTGTTTTTGTTGAAATCATGCATGGCGAGTGCAACACGTCACTCGTCTAGCCGGCGCCTCTGTCGACCTCAGCGCTGTCGCGCCAGACCCGCTCGGTGCCGGCTGCAACTCAGTGATATTTTTCATTATAAGCTCGACCGCTCATTCCAATGAAATATTCTTAATCCTAATCCTTGATGGTATTCTTGAGAAAACCTAATATTTTTATTTTTTGGTGTATATATCGGTTAATATCAGTTACTGGTAAATTATTTACAATTACGGTTATGGTTACGGTTTTTATAAATTTCAAATGACTGTTTCGTTCCGGTTACGTGTTATTGAAAAAATTTCGCTCCTAAATGGTTTTCGGTTTTGGTTACGGTTTGAGTCCCTGCTTTGGGGTCCGTGAAGGCATTCTAAGGGTCCACGAAGCCCAGCCTTATCAGTCAAGCGGGCAATAAATGTTATCTTTTCTCAAATTGAGAAGAAATGTTCCTATTTTCGGGCGAGTTTTCTCGTGCCTATGTCAATAAAAGAAGTCTACTTCACACTAGCCCTTAATTATATCCATTAATTAAATCACTTTCATAATTAACCTAAACCTTTCCCTTCCCTTCACCATGAACGGGGTCCTCCATCATTTCTGCTGATGCACAGGGGGTCTGGGAAACATCAATGGTTGAGAACCACTGCTCTAGACATGTCACATTGATTACTTTTCATCTACACAAGTGTTCGTAGCGTGATGCCATAAGCGCAAACAAGGGATGGCCGGTTTTTCCAGTTTTTCGCTTAGAATCAGAAAGGCTGTCATCAAAACTACTACCCTCTCAAACCAGTGTCATCCCTAAGAAAGGAAATAAAGAAAGAATTGCAGTAGTTTGAAAAATAAATGAAAGGTAAAGAGGTCAAACACGCAGCCTCTGATGGGTGGAGGAAACTTTCAGTTTCTATCTCGGTTGCTATAGCGGTTAACCTTTTGATGTTCAAGTTGTTTCCCCAAGAGATGTTTCCCAGTGGTCCGGTTTTGTTTGCAAAAGAATTGTATAGGGAAAGGGTCAATGCGCAGGTTGTTTCTTAATTATCTAGCGGAAGCACATACAGTGCTTGCAGGCTGCTTAGGTTTAGAAGCATCAAATGAAAACATTGGAGTCGAAAAGTTGTCACCTTTCTTCCATTCGGTTTAATTTTGGCGCATCCGCTTCTGTGACATTCCAGCGGCTTCGGATTCCTAACCGAAGGTACTTTACAGAACTTCTCCGTCGGATGACGTGCTCTAAGCCTCTAAATTTACTAATTCTGAAAAGCATTGGAAGTCTGAATTGGAAGAGCCAGTGCTCCCATTGGCACTACTGGCAGAGCAGCTGGTATGTGAAGCGAGCATCACGAGCGCAAAGCATCTAATTTGAAAACTACAAATAGCCTAGCAATGCAATACACCGAGTGAATACAGCTGACTCTCATCAATTCAAATTCTCTTAATTCAAACTTGAGGATAATTCAAACTAACATTCAGGTCCGATCCTATGCGTCTAAATTGGAGGAAACTCCTGATAATTCAAACTTTGCTTTATTCAAACAAATTTTCAACCCCCTCAAGTTTGAATTAACAAAATTCGACTGTATAACGTTTACAGTTCACTAAAGACATAACAAATTGCAACATTTCCCGTGGTGTGCGCAGCTTTACGTTTAAGCGACCACTTTTAAATGTGTGATCACTGCCACACATGTATGGCAATGACTGTTCAAGAGTTAACTGCTTAAGCAGGAAAATATTGGGCAAGGTTCTCACTTCCTCCCAAATTAGGGATGCCCCAAAGACATATACTGTCGAGCCCATTTATAAGCCCAGTTATAGGGAAATATTGGATATACCGAACAAATGTTTGTTGCATGCTCCTAAATGTATACTTTCATGCGTTTTGAGTCCGCCTTTTTAAAAAAGGAACTCGAAGCGGGGCCGCATGTATGACTTCAATGATTTGCAAAAGCGCAGAAAATATTTCACGAAAATGGTCAAAACTTGAAGGGCAAGTTGTTTGGGATAAACAAAACATTTTTGTTTCCTGATATTGTGGCGCTCGGCGGTTCCAAGTATCTCCGAGAGAGCATCTTGTAAATTTCTGCCCTTCTGCATGCAACGGGTTCGGTGCCATCACATTGCACTCGTTGCAAAACCGCAACAAAAGCCAAAAGAGAGTGCATGCGTGCAGGTGGAGAGGAGGGCAGGGGAAGGTTCGCACGGTTGTTCATTGGCGTGGTCGTTAAATTGGTTTGGTATAATTCTTTCGCTTTGAGCCGCATGCCTCCTTTGCTGCCAAGAGCACCGCTTCAAGTGAAGGGCGACATCGGCTTCTAGGCAGAGACTTGCTGTGAAACATGAAACCATCGTGCATGGTTCCGAAATTGTGTGGTTCTATTTAGCAACTACTTGGCACTATTCAATTTGAATTCGATTCAAGCTGAAATTTTATTATTTGCACACCCCTGGAATGTTTATATTTGGAGTCTGATTCAGTTCACAAAGTGTGTTACGGTCTTAAATACTCGCATAACTTTTTTTTAATAATATTTGAAAACTTTGAAAGAAGCAAAATGTTTACGTATTACCGTATTTACTCGCAGAATGAACGCACTTTTTTTCCCGAAAAATCGAGGCAAAGTTGGGGGTGCGTTCATTACGCGAGGTAAAATTTTTGCGTCCGTATTTACTCGCATAATGAACGGCCCTTTTATCCCGCAAAAATCGACGTAACTTCTTATCTCTTTGTGCGCGGCGCGGCGACTCCAAAGCCAAACTGCGATGCGCAAAAAAAAAGCCCCTCTCCATGTTTTTTTTTTCTTGCCTCCGTGTTTTTTTGTTTTTTTTCCCCACCTTTCGCAAGTTGTTTTGTTTGCCCACGTCGCCCATGCTTTCGCGACCTCGCTGCACCAGGATAGAAAAGTGTGTTCATTTCGAGGGCTTCTCGCTTCTCTTTCCAAAGTGCGACGAGGAGGCGAGGGCAGGATCTTCATTATGTGCGCTTTGCTTGGGCGAGAGCTTCTCTGCTTTTCTTTCTTATCTCTCATCTCCTTGCGCGCGGCGCGCGACCCTAGAAAGCAAACTGCGTCGTGCGAAAAAAAAAAAAAAAAGCTCCTCTTTGTTTTTTTCTTTTTCTCTTAATTCCGTGGATTTTTTTTTTTTGCCGTCTTTCGCAAGCTGTTTCGCTTTGCTTAGGCGAGGGCTTCATCGCTTCTCTTTCCTATCTTCTTGCGCGCGGCGCGCGACCCCAAAACCAAACTGCGCTGTGCAAAAAAAAAAAAAGAAAAAAAGCTTTTTTTTTTTTTGGTTCCGTGGATGTTTTTTTTTTTGCCGCCTTTCGCAAGCTGTTTTGTTTCGCTTTGCTGAGGCGAGTGCTTCTCCGCTTCTTGCGCGCGGCGCGCAACACAAAATCCAGACTGCCCTGTGCAAAAAAATATATATATCTTTTTATGCTTTTTTTTGCTTCCGTTGGATCTTTTTTATTTTTTTTAACGCCTTTTACAAGGCGTTTTGTTCGCTCACGCTGCCCATGCATTCGCGACCTCGCTGCGCCAGGATAGAAAAGTGCGTTCATTTGGCGCGCGTGGAGGGCGGGGGTCAAAATTTTGACGTCCGAGTTGGGGGTGCGTTTATTACGCGAGTGAAAAAAAAAGTCCAAATTTTGAGAGCCGACTTGGGGGTGCGTTCATTACGCGAGTGCGTTCATTGTGCGAGTAAATATGGTATACAGTCGAATCTCGTTAATTCAAACTCTCTTAATTCAAACCTGCGGATAATTCAAACTAACATGCAGGTCCCATCCTGTGTGTCTCGATGGGGGGATACTCCCGATAATTCAAACTTAGCTTTATTCAAACAAATTTTCGGTCCCCTTTGAGTTTGAATTAACGAGATTTGACTGTAGCTGCTTATAATTCCCTGCCAAACCACATTTGTCACATTTTAGAAGCTTTTATTGTGAAGCCACACTCGAGTTGGGCTCTCACCTTGTCCTCCAGTTTGGTAGTCCGGGCTTGTTATAGAGTGGAATCATTAACAGTGGCTTCCTTTCTGACCTCTCCCCAGCTGTGACCTGATCGCCCTTGGCAATGGCACTGCCTGCAGGGAGACGGAAGCCTTCCTCTCTGAACTGATCTCCCAACGAGCGTTTATGCCGGTCCCGGTCAAGTTTTGGTGCGTTTGGGCCAACGGCCTTGCTTATGATTTGTTGCCTCTGTCGTTCCTTTTTTTCTGAAATTGAGTTCTACCAATATCTTTTAGAAGACAATACAGTAGAACCTCATTGAAACACGTAGAAAGAAACAAGAAAAAAACATTCGGGAAATCATATGATTTAAACCTCTACCAAAAAATGTGCAAGATAGTTCATTTTAGGAAAGCCACTTTTTTAAGGTTGCAGTCGCCGACCGATTTTTTGGACTTCACAGGCACCGAAAAAACATCCGAATAATATAGCAGTCCGAAAAATTCGCAAATTGAATAACTTGCCTTTATTACGTCTAAGGAGGCTGCCGAAAATAGTGCCTTGCTTCAGGTTATGCCTCCATTTGCGTTCGGCAACTTTCTATTAATGGGAAAAAACAAATGTGTTCATTAGGCAAGTTAATACGGTATGAAGCAGCTGACAATGAAATACAACAAAGAAATACGGCCGTGGTGCACGCGTTTAGCAGGTAGAGCCGGGCGGCCAGCTTTCTTTCGCCGATGAGCGCCATAGCAGCAGCTGCAGCATAAAGAACTATTGCCTTCACCGGACGAGAGGAATCGGCAGGCCGCTTCTGCGGAAGCAGGATAGGAGAGGGTCAAGCTGCTGTGCTCTTGCAAAGTAACAGAAACCTGGTTATTGGCTAAGAGTTCTAACAATGAAATTGTTTACTGTGAAAAATCTTTAACTATCTATCGATGTGATTGTAGTTCTAGAACTGGGGAGGTTTCTAAAGTGTGATTTCAGAGCGCCTTAACTCTTTTCACAATGCCGTTGTTTCTTGCCTGGTAATTGTTTGTTCAACGGTACGCATCAACCACAGTGATGTAATCTTATGTGCATGTTATTGGTGCCCTGATGCTTCAACCTTTTGCACTTGCCTTCATGATGTATTAATCCATGTTGTTGTAAGGTATCCGCATTTTCCAATTTTTTTATTGGGATATTTTAATTATCCCGAAATAATTTGGGCTTCTAACGGCCCAGCTATCTTCAATTTATCGAGTGAAGGTGCATTGTTTGTAAACTTTTGCACCGATCTTAATTTCTCCCAGTTTATAACTCGGCCCACTCGAACTGCAGCATCATCATGCGCCAGTACCCTTGATCTTGTCCTGACAACTTCTCCCAATCTAATCCACTTGTTAACCTTATTAGCTTGTTTAAGTGATCACTGTCTCATTAATGTCTCACTCAAAGGAGCCTCTAATTGTTCAATTAAAAACCTTAAATATATTAGGTACTACAACAAAGCCAACTTTGATCGCATCAATAGGAGCTCAAAATATTTATAGATGAGTACATGCCAGACTTTTTTAATTGCAACATACAGGGGTGGAAGCGCTGCGCCAATTGCGCCATTGTGCGCCAATCCACTTTTGCTGCGCCATCCTGCTCTTAAGCGCACATGTTGCGCCAAATCAAGCCAAACAAGTTTTTTAAACAGTGGTTTATCGTGTTGCGGACTACCGGAGCCTTTGAAGCATGCTTTTATGCGCGCGCCAGTGATACCGTGACTGCGGGGCGCGCGCTTAAAGCATGCTTCAAAGGCTCCGGTAGTGCGGCATGCAGAACTACGAGCGACAAATTGATCACACCAATTAGATTTGTTTTTAATTACATTTATTGCGTGATCTGTGGTATCGGTACGCGACAAGCGTGCTCGCCGCGGGCTCCCTTGTGCTGATCGCACCGTGACACGAGCATCTGCAGCATCCGCACTATGTGGGGTATCCCTTCCCATGATGTGCAAATTCAAAACTCGTTCCCGCATTTTTTTTTTTTGTCTGATTTTTGCGTGCGTTATTGGATCCCGTGACACCCGAGTTTGTAGGGGCCGGGTTCTTGCGTGTGTATCGCATGCACTGTAAAGCGACGAATGCGCTGCGTCCGCGTTCTGCTGCCGTACCCGTGACAGGGGAGTTCATGTGCGAATTCCCACATAGTACTGATTGCACACGCGAGATTCGCCGTGTTTGCGATATGTATCAGTAATGAAACGACAGTGAGTGCGCAGGTGAGTTGGTGATAAAATCATGATGTTTAAAACCCGAGACTGGGGTGAGGGAAAAGTTGGGAAACTGAATTTGATGAGTTCCCGTTTCACAAAGCCTGTAGTGCCCCCTCCCCCGACACGCACGCACGCACGCGCGCGCGCGCAAGCACACACACACACATTAACACACACACACTCACACACACACACAATTTACCTTTTCATTTTGGGTGAGCATTCTTTGAGGACCTTATGGTATATAAATGTACATAAGAGCTTGCTGGCATTTGTTCACCTATCATCCAATTTCTGGAGAAAGCAATAACTACTCTATGAAATTAAACATTTGGCATAATATGTATTTATTTTGCGTGTTTGGGGTGTGTGCTTTTGCTGAGACTGCTTCCGCGTTCCTCATTCGCGTCGTAACGTAACATATATAAACGCGATAATTGGTTGCCTCGGTCCTCTGTAGAGTTTCTTGTAAATGACGTACGTGGCGAATACACCTGCTGGCACTCAAACAGCAAGCCGACGGGAGGACAGTGGGAATGTCCTGCTGAGTGTAGCAAATTCTAGAACGCATCCAAGCAATGCGGAGAGCAAGTCATCTGCTTCTTGCACAGGAGATGCGATGACTTCAGAATGACGCCAAGCTCTGATTGAAATGATAGTGGATAGACCTCAATGCTGGGTGCCTTGAGGTATACCTACTACTATTTTGTTTTTAATCAGCCGAACAGTGGGAATGTCCTGCTGGGTGTAGCAAATTCTAGAACGCATCCAAGCAATGTGGAGAGCAAGTCATCTGCTTCTTGCACAGGAGATGCGATGACTTCAGAATGACGCCAAGCTCTGATTGGCTTTGATTGAAATGATAGTGGATAGACCTCAGTGCTAGGTGCCTTGAGGTATACCTACTACTATTTTGTTTTTAATCAGCCGAACAGTGGGAATGTCCTGCTGGATGTAGCAAATTCTAGAACGCATCCCAGCAATGTGGAGAGCAAGTCATCTGCTTCTTGCACAAGAGATGCGATGACTTCATAACGACATCCGAGCTCTGATTGGCTTTGATTGAAATGATAGTGGGTAGACCTCAATGCTGTGTGCCCTGAGGTATAGTACCTACTATTTTGTTTTTAATCAGTCAATAAGAGCTCGGCGTTCTGACGTCACGCAACCCCTGTGCAAGAAGCAGACGAACTTGCACTCCTTATTGACTTGTGAGGAAAACTTTCCGTTTTGTGGTCTAACTTGCTAGTTTTGTCAGTCACTTTTTTCAAATTAAACTCCTAAACAAGCTTTTTGTTTATTTTTAGTCAGTGATGCCTGTTTTAGTAAGGGTTAATTAAGTGCGTATGTATGAGCAGGTTGGTGGTATATCAATATTTTGCATTTGTACTTTTATCAGATAGAGTAGATTTGTACTCTGTTGAGTATTGGAATACTTTTGTTTGCTAAACAGGGACTTGAAACATTTGTGTTTCCTAATTATGAACTGTAGTCAGTATTGGACTTTATTTCATACCATACTATTGCAGCTTGAAATGGTTTTGTTTTTAACTCAGTGGAACGTGTGATTTAGCATGTTAAATAGTGAAAATGTTTTCTTTTCATGAGGCTTGAGCTTTTTTTTTCTTTTAGTAGCCTATGCCTACTATTGTAAATCCATGAGAGGAACCAACCCGCTACCACCAGGGTAGTTCTCAACAACAGCCATTCAAATATTTTTTTTGCTATGGGCTGAAATATATTTACGGAAAGGTCATGTTTGGAAATGGTTCTGGAACGTCACATGGAGATGCTTTTTTATTTAAATTTTCTTTCGTATTTCGAAAAACACATCTGTGCTTATAGCACCGAGTTTGGCTCGGGTTACCAGCTCCAAGATTTGCTTATACTGCTACGAAACTAGATTTTAGGGGTGAAGCTCCTTAGGGGCTAGCCGTATGTCCGTATGTCCGTCCAGTGTCTCCAGCATCCGGCGTCCTGTGCTCCTGCTCCTGCTCGTGAGCTCACGGACTCACGAGCACGTGAGCACGAGCTCCTGTAGGGAAAAAAAAAAAAAAAGAAAGATTAAAAAAAACAAAAAAATATGAAAAAAATTTGTTAGCGCAGTTGACAGGATTCGAACCTGTGCAGGGAGACCTCAATGGATTTCTAATCCATCGCCTTAACCACTCGGCCATGACTGTGGGACGAGTAAAGGGCTCTGAGATGTGGTAGTAACTCAAGAGTTGGGGATGTCATGGATGAAACGTTGCATGTAGCTGCTCAACGTCTATACAGGAGAGGGCAATGCGGTCAAATGCGTATATAATCGCATTAAACTTTGCATGCATTGTCTCAACGTTTATAGACGAGAGGGCGCTGCGGTCAAATGCTCAAATGCGTATATAACCACGTTCCATACCACACATTCTCTTTCTGACATCGATGAAAACGAACGAAAGGCTCGGCATGCTGCGGCTCAGCGTCTATGCAGACAAGCACCACCAGATCGCCTCAATCAACATCATTCACCACTTGAAGATGCGGTCAATTTTTTGTTGCTCCTGAGCTGCTCCAAAGCTGAACTTTTACTGCTCCAAAGCTGCTCCAAAGGGTCATCTTTGCTGCTCCCAGACCTGGTCCAAAAGGCTCAAGATTGCTTCCACTTCTGAACATAGAAAATACCTGGTCTCTGTTTAAAGACAAGGTGGTGGCCGGAAAGGAGACAGTTATCATCACTACCTGTCATGGTTCCTAGACGGGCATTACAAACGAGACGTTAGCGACATCCACCAGGTGCTCTTTGCTAATCGTTTAATTTGTTTTAAAATTCCTTTTCCTGTCTTTTTCAACAAGAGATTGGTGTGTCTGATGTGATAATGCTCCATTGAACACAAAGAAACCAAGAAATAAGCGCCAAAATTTCGTTGTAGTATCCCTTTAAATACACTAGACGTGCGTCTCCGCCATCCTACTTTGCAAGAGTGTTTTTCTTCTAAGCTTGTGACTGCAATATTAGTACTTTTTGAAGCCCCGTTGTGCACCGAGCATTGGTGCACTGTGGACGAGCAATTTTCGCTGAAGGGAGCTCCACGGGTGTTGTTTCTTCGCAGTGCTCCCTCCGGTGCTCGGTCAGAAGCGCACTCAACAGGGCTAACCCGCTGCGATCAACACTTTAAAAAAAAAAGAATATCGCTGTTCATCTTGAAGCAAATATCGATTAGCGTATTACTAGAAACTGCAATTTGAATATTCACACAATACTAACAAGCTGTATTTATTCACGCATCTAATGCCTGTCATGAGCCTAAGAAAACCCCTTAATTGGCTTCTTGCTCGGCAGAACAAAAATAAAAATTAACTCCCACGGCTATGGATATGGCAGCTACGAGAGCGACTGTTTCAGCTGTCTGGTTTCTTTCGCAGCAGTGGAGCTTTCTCGCTAAACATTGCTCGTCCTCGGCAGCCCGTCATGTTGGATGTTTGGACCGCAGCACCATCGACGAAAGTGGGGCCTCCATCTACTCCGTCACCAAGGAGGCGGAGGCCGAGCTGCCAGGCCTGGACCCCAACATCCGCAGCGCCGGTAGGGCCCACGTTGCCTCTCTTTTTGGCTCGGTGCCCAGGGAAGTGCCCTTGCATCAATCTGGAGCTCTTAAACTAGATTCCTTGGGAAATTCTCTGGAGTATTCGCGCGGGTTCCCTGAGTTTCCAAATTTTCTCGACCGTCTCTGCCTCAAATCGGAGTTTGAACACCGTTTTAGTACCGAGTTGGAGAAAATGAAACCCGGTTTTTCGGCCCATATAAAGAAACTATATGCCCTGCAGAAAGCCAAAACTCCGTGAGAATGTGACGCTAGCGGTGGCTATAAAATGGGAAAATTTTAGCACGTGACATTACCTGTATCAAAAGATACAAAAGTAACACAACATTTCTCAATGAGCCAACGTTTACCTGAGCCCAATATTCATGAAACCAGAATTTGAGATTGTGAAAAAAAACTGGACACTCGGAAAGATAATATTGTTTTCTTTCATGCTGACAAGTTTTTTCGCTGACATAATAACGACGGGCACCCATAATCTCAAATTTTGGTTTGATGAAAATTATACTTACCGTATTTATGCGTGCTCTGCGGCACGGGAAGTTCACGTGACTCTTTCGTGCGACTCGGCAAAGCATTAAAAGCAATCGGAACGCAATTCCTCGTGTGCGCCTCTGAGACGGCGGCATGTGGGGGCTGCTCATTTGCCTCTGTCGGACTTCGAGCCACGGGCATTCGCTTCTTGTGCATTGACATAGTCATGCGGCAGGAGTCTGTGGACGTTTCTTCAGCTGCGGCCGTATTTCTACGGAAATTTATGGAGCGTAGTAAACCTGTGCACCGACCAATTCTTTTGTCTGTTGTTGTTAGACACAAACATGTTTTTATCTGTTGTGTGTTAGACACACACATGTTGTTAGACACAAAAATACAGTCGAACCCGGATATATCGAATTCAAAGGAAATCATAAAATAATTTGATATATCACTAATTTGATATACAAAAATATGTTAAATTAAGCTCGGGTTGAAATTCCTTGGTGTCTCTGCTAATACCAAAGGCCGCGACAAACGGGAGCTTACCAAGTAGAGCATCCAAGAGCCACTAAATATAGTAGAGTGTAGGGAGTCTTGCTAGGGAGCTTGCAGCATCAGTAGAGCGTAGGGAGTCTTGGGGCTAGGGAGTCTTGCAGCATTAGCAGTGTTCGGGGAAAAGGCGCAGGTTACCATTCCAACAGCAGGCACTCCCTGCTCTTCCTACGTGCGTGCGTGCGCGTGCCCTTCCCCTTGTTTTTGCCATCCTCCACTTTTTTTCTTTTCTACGTTTCATTGTCTTTTTTTTTACAACAGCTCTTTCACTGCATATCTTCTGGCGTGTATGCTGGCTTGGCGGTCTGCCAGCCAAGCACCGCAAGCGATGTGCTCGCCACCGGCGCAACCGGATCGCGGGAAAAGCAACGGGCAGCAGTGCTTCGTTCGCTATAGCGAGTATCCCTGCCATGGGAGTTGGATACAAAAGACAACGCCCCTATACTATTACATGGGATTTTCTAGGGGATGTTTGGAATGTTTGAGATAAACAATAATTTGAAATACTCGTGTGTGATATAAAATTTTCCCCACGTGCGCGTGCACGCCTTGTTATGTTTGCCGTTTTCCTCTCTCTTCTCACCTCCTCGCTTCTTTTTATTTGTGACGTAATCGATTATAAAATATAGAAGCTTTGTAAGCTACCTCTCTATAATGTTTACAGTAAACCCCCGTTAACTCGAAGTCATAAAAACCGGGAAAAATTTCGAGATAAGCGAAATTTCGAGATAAGCAGAGTACCGAAATTTTCGAAGTACCGACCGCGGATCTCGAAAATCTAGCGCTTCCGAAAATCGTACCAATCACAGCTTCGTTTTTAAGCAAGAAATCACTTACTAAAACGAGAAAAAAAATGAATTAGAAACAAGCGTCCAGCGGTCCAGCGCACGCACATATTCCTCAAAGAGCGCCGCCGTCATCCATGTGGACGGGGTTGAACGAAGGCGACGCGATAACGGCTTGTGCGACTACGGCGACCACGAGATCGGGAGAGCCGATAGGACGCCACAAGCCAGCACAAGCGTAGAGAAAAAGAGAAAGAAAAGTCCCGGGAGATGGGGAGAAAGCAAAAAGCAAGAAAACAAACGTCCTTGAACGCTCGTCGCGTTCTGTGCGCTCGGAACGCGTTCGCCGCGCTTCCTTCTTTTGTTTATTTTTCTCCGGCGCTTCCTTCTTTTGTTTATTTTTCTCCGGCGCTTCCTTCTTTTCTTTATTTTTCTCCCGCGCTTCATTCTTTTGTTTATTTTTCTCCGAAGACCCTCTTTCTCTGTCTTTCTTTGTTAGCGTTATTTTTAGGTCGCGGTCGCTACGTCCGCGATGGAGATAAACTTTCTCCTTCGGCCTCAGTGTCCTTTCAGGAATATTTTTATTTTTATTTTTGCAGGCAAAGTTTCGAGATATCCATGCCCGTCCCGGAAACTTTTCGAGATAAGCGATGTCAAAATACATGGTGCCAATGGGGATTCATTTCGCAACGCACAAAAGTTTCAACTTAACCGATCTTTCGAGATATCCGTGTTCGAGTTAACGGGGGTTTACTGTAATAATGGCATTCGTAAAACATGTTTTTTAACGCATTTGGAAACAGACTACGCCTCTTCTTGTGAAATATTGATAATCTGAGTCCGGAAATGATGTCGTCTCCCGACTTTTTATCCTCTCGCGAAAAACATGGTGTGCTTGGCTTGTGTAACACTGAGGATGATCGGGAGTCGGGTAACTTGACAAAGTTCTCTTTCTGGTGCCTAACGACCTCTCAGACTTCGAAAATGAAATCGTCAAACGGTCAGAAGAACTGGGTTTGGTGCCTGTGCACCATACTTTCGGCTGTGACTCTGCCGGGGCAGCCTTTCACGCAGCACCCGTGCGACGTGGCCCTTCACGTCGCTCACAAAAGTCCACTGCACTTCCTCTTTGACCTCACACCGTTCTAAAGAATTTGAGATCGCTGAAAGGCCCTTTCAGCGATTTCAAAGGGGGATTGGTGGCCGTTTGGGCTCGGAGCACGTGGAGTGAAGGCTCGCGCTGCAGATCGCATTGATCCTGGGTTCAATCTCCATCCCTGCCCGTTTCGATCTGGATGAGCATTGTATCGGCGTGCAGTCGTGTTTGACTACTGCAAGATGCACGTTAAACACCCGTGGCTAGTGGTTGCACTGCACTGGCTAAATTTCTCATCTACAGCTGAGAGAGAAGTTGTTTGTTGAGGCAGACTAAGTTCAGGTTGTATAAACATACACAGACACCCAAGAACTTCAAACTCGAAAGTGAAGCGTCGTCTGCTCACAGCGATGGGCGACACGCACGGAGAAGTGCAGTTAATCGCGGGATGCGGGAGAATTCAACACTTCGTGTTCGGACGGTTCGAAGGCGGGGTAGAAACTCGAGTTACAGGACAACTCAATCTTTGACGTCACTGCACTGGCACCGAGCACTCAATAACTTCAAATTCGGCTTTTGCAAATTGTTTTTTACTTCACAAATACTGAGTTTCCAAGCTCCGAATTCTAAGGTAATGTCCAGGCACCGCTCTCAGTCGTTTCAGGTAATAAAAAAAATATTATATTGACCTGTCAGCGCGCCTTGAACAAAATAGTCAGTTGACATACTAAAAGTGAGTAGAAACGATATGCTGACACTTGGCCTGTTCATCTTTTGCTGTGTAGCCCTTAACTTTTTACTTGTTGAGTGCAAGTACATCAGTACGAATCTGCTAATATTCTCCCGGTTGGTACATTTTTTCCACTTGTTGTGCTTATGGCTCGTAGCAGCCATTCCCATTTGAACTTTCCTTCAGAATTAAAGTGAAAGTCGCCAGATCCTCGCCACCCTGCGAGCGTACTTGAGAGTTTTGTTCCCATTGGATTGAGAGCTGTTCCTGCACATTCCTTTGGCAGTGGGCATAGCTCGGAGACTGCAGGATCCTCTCCTGGAGTACGTCAAGGTGGAGCCGAAACACCTGGGGGTCGGCATGTATCAGGTATGGACAATGCAAGCTGTTGCTGGAGTTAGCTTGGACATGGAGAATTTGTTTACGTCTGGGAAACACCTGATATTTTTGAGTAAAATCTTTAAATTAGCATCAGAGAGACGTCACAAAGAAGCACATACTGTAAACAACTTTTGTGAGTTTGATACTTCTCAAATGTAGTCCAGACTAGAGCTTTGGAATCTCTTACAGGTTGTAAATATTGTGAAATGGAAAATGTAGAAAACAGCCGAAGCCCATCGAAGAGATTGGCTTCGATTTGCTTTAATATTTTGTTCACTAACTAGGGCCAAAGGTTGCCTAGCTATTTGAGGCATGCATGGTGCTCGGGAAGTGTCTAGAGTTGAATGTGATTTTACTTTGGAAGGAATGATTAATAAGTAACATCGTCAAGTTTGAGAATTTACATGCCAAACGAACAAAGGGCATCTGGCATGCCCCAGCAAAGTACTGAGAATTAATTTCAACTACGTAGTGATATTTTGATGTAAAACCGAAGGCTCGGTTACATGGCGTCTTCTCCCCAATAAGCCTGCATCACTTTTATTTATTTATTTGAAATTCTGCGAGCATTCTTCGGACCCCAGCAGGTGACACAAGAAAACACAAATTGTAATACAGCACTTTGCACACACAAAATAAAAAAGAATTATGTGCCATGTCATCTTAAACACAAGATATATAATCATTGTATACAATAATATAAAAACAACTTGTAATACATGCTATGCAGGTGCAATTTAATGGAACAGATTTATTTTAAAAAAGCCGTGGGAGGTACACTAATGCGGTCTGTACAGGCGAGTCATCATAGCCAGAGGGACATAATGTAGAGGCTAATCATCACGATAACTCGAATAATTAACTAAATTTTGTTACTTAACTTTCTAGTCAGTGAAAATAAATGTGTGGTTTCAATTAGAAAGTTGGTGAATGTCATCTCACTGAATCAGTTAATGCGAAAGTTTCCGCTCGTGCAACAGGCGCAACGTTGGTAGTCCAAAAACGCGGACGTTGATCTTTTATCCTCGTTTTCGGACCGCCAGCATTGCCCCTGTTGTACGAGTGAAATCTTTATCACGCCCCGCCCTTACCACAAGCTTTCAACCAGGGGTGGATCCAGAATTCTGTTTATGGGGGGCGCGGAAAATTTTTAAGGATACTATTTCTCCCATTCTTTCTTGTGCAGGGGGTCCACCCATGTCAAATCGCCCTTCCGAGAGGGAGGGAGGGTCGACTTTTGTTTGGGGGGCGGCCGCCCCCCCAAACCCATATTGACTGATTTACCGGTTTTCGATTGCGCTGTGCCAGCTTCTAATTACTCGTATGTTTATTTTCACGTATTAAACAAAGATAACACAATTTAGTTAATTATCTGCCTCATCGTGATGATTAGCCCCTACATTATGTTTCCTGGCCGTATAACATCGCCTGCACAGACTGCATTCGAGTGCATCTTTCACAGCTCTTCACTGCCAGGATTCAAACCCGCCAACCGGGGATCCGTTGGCCGGTTCTTTGCCGTGCAGCCATCGAAATGACTGGAATTATTCGCAAGTGTGTCAAATAAAGTACTGCATAGGTAGGTGTATGTCAAGGCTTGTGACTAGAGGTGTGCGAATACTCAAATATACGAATTCGAATGGAATAGAAAGTCCCCGAATAATTTGATTCGAGAATCGAATTCCTAGTATTCGGTCACTCGAATATTCGATATATTCGGCCAAAGACGCGCGTCGGCGCGCGGAGCTGACAAAAAAGCCGTTTTTTCTCCCGATGTAAGCGCCGTGATGTAGACAGACCATGCGAGAAACATTTCTTGGTCCTACCATTCCACAAAGATCTAATGCAGGTTAGAAAAAAGAAAAGTAACGAACGCCACAAACTTTATAGCACGCAGATTTACTCACGATCGTGACACACAATCTACCCTTGAATCGCAACCGAAACATCCCCGTTTGCGCCGCTCTGCGCAATGCCTAATTCTTTCACGAGTAAAGCCCTTCATTTCAAATTGAAGCGCCATGCAAAACACACTCTGCCGCACTCACAAAAATCGGCGACTGCACGATCACAGAAAGAAAACCACGTTAACCACGCCGATGAAACCAGTCGAATTATCACTGTTATCACCGTCGTTTCTTTGGAATCGTAAGCCGCAAATTCCGATTCCGGAACGAAACGGAACGGAAAAATAGTGTGCCTAGATTTGAGAGGGTTTCCAACCATTCGATAGCCGCGTTTGAATTGTTTGAATTACGAACTGCGAGGAAGGTGACAAAAAGACTAAAGCGTCGATCGCGCAGGCGTCGAGGCTCTTACGTTGCTCGCGCTAGCCTTCTCTCCTACGCTACAATACAACACTTGCGCACTTACGACCAATCTGCGCAGGGAGCCGTCTCCATGGTTTCAGTTTGATTGCTCCCTCTTCCAAATCTAGGCTCTCTAAAGCAGGATAGATAGACGAAAATGGATGCATAGCGGCGAGCTGGGCGGTGACTTACGCCACCTAACCACGTTTTCTTTTTTTTTTTACTTCGGATTTTATTGTTTAGGCCTGCTTACTTACACTTAACACCCTATCTGTTTATATAGGTAAAATAAAATCCCGGGTACCTTTTTTTTTTTTGCTTATATGCAGATTAAATATGCAAAATGCCCCTTTTTTAAGATATACAAATATTAAAAACAAAGTCGCGGTGTTAGGTAGTGCTTTTAACGATAAAAAAGTCATGCGTGGCTTTAACTTTGGTCTTTGTGACGTTTAGGGTAGATAGATTATGTTTGCGCCATAAAATTGGATCTTTACTGCCCAACGTCCATCAGCAACTGCTCTTTTTTTCTTTTTTTTCACCAGAACTTTTTTACATTTTATCTTTTGTTCCGCACAAGATGCATATTCTGCACCAGGCACATACTCTGCACATATAATAATCTAATTCGCAGCACACTTTGAAAAATTCCAACAAATAAAATCACTATTCAATATTCGATTCGATATTTGGCTTCTTTTTTCTTGATTCCGATTCGATATTCGATTTGAAAAACTACTATTCTGTATTCGCACACCCCTACTTGTAACGTGTTTTTATTTGATGGTGTTATTGATTGAAACTATAGGCATCACTGAAAACATTGTATTTATTCTCAATATCTATTTTATTGGAATTCATGTTGACGGTGAAGAGAGCGCTTTGGTAATAACTGGAAAAAGTTCACATTTTGACCGGCTTTTAGCACGGTGAATATCTTGTTTTTTTATATTGATTTTCAATGTCTCATAAATTTAAGGTGTTTTGCAGTACTGAGAAAGTATCAAATTTCGAGCAAAGGTGACTGTAAAACTACTAGTGAACTAGTACTGGTAGTTTCTGTGGGTGCTAGTGCACTGCAGTAGAAACTATTACCATAAAATAGTCCAGCAAAGCCGTGGGTTTTTGGGGACACACACTGGGAAGCTGCGCGACTTTGTACATTTAGAAAGAACAGATGGTGGGCACTTGCACCAACATGAGCGCATGCTCTGTATCTTCCTCTAGGCAGAGGTTCCTCTCTTTCAGAAAAAAAGCACTGGCATATGTTGAGGCTGTTGCATTGTAGCTGTGTTGAGATGCTGGATTAGGTATCACAAATGGTTGTGGTGTCGTACGGCAAAACAGATAAATGTCACATTGTGCTGGAGCACCATGTCACAGTATATTTTAAAGGGTTCGTTTTTATCGATCTGTGACAATGGTGACATTAATCAATTTGATTACAGAAAAAATTCGAGACTGGTCTCAGTCGTCTTTGTCTATGCGTTGATCACACACGAGCAGCTGATGCATGTTTCAACTGAGGGTCAGATGAACTGAAAGCTAACCATGCGTGCAGGCTTGCAGCGAGCATTTTGACAGAAAAAAGCCTTCTAAATGCTTCGTTCGCACATATTCGGACGTATTTGACCGTGTGTGTTTATCCTAAATTCCAAATTTTGCCTGGGTGAGCAGACATCAGTGTTAAGGAAGGACATGGGCCTAAGTTTAAAAATATTTTGAAAAAATTCATTTTTCAATTTTGAGGTTTCTCGGTTTTAGAAACTAATTATACACCCTTACACTAAATTTCATAACTATGCGCCAAATAGTTCCGTTGATATATAAATATTTTCCACACATTGTGAGGCAGTAACAAAGTAAAGGAGTTCAATGTTTGAATGCATTTTTCTCAGTTCCACTTTTTGCTGCAAATTGTCGTACGAAGGAATCTTTTTGTTCGAAGCTAAAACTTTTCTGATACCACGATCAAGATGTTTCTGAGCTGGAATTTACTCTAGAATCGGGCTATCTAATTTATTTTGTTTTACATTAAAGTTCTCATTGAGAAAAAACCATGTTTTCAAAAATTGACATAGGACAGATATGCATCTCATATTTTGGGGTAATCACTCTTCCTGAAATATTTACATTTGAGTTATAAAAACTAGATAGCCCGAAGTCCCACATCCCCCCACTTTATACTCAAGCAGTTAAAATGGTGCTTAATAGCTTCATTTGCATATCATAGATTTCTTAACGAAGAGTGACAGATCATCTCATGCAGGTATGTAAAGTTGTCCTAGAGAGCTGAAAGTTTGCACAGTACATCTACATCTTAAAGAGGTTACCTGCAACAACTTTTTGACTGGTTCTTAATTTGCACCGAACCTAAAGTGCACTGAACGTAGTAACCTAATGAAACTTTTCTTTTCGCAAAATTCGCTTTATTTTTAAAAGTTATAGGCAAATTAGAATTACAAAAACAAGCAAAAAATAACCTCCTTCATGACGTCGTAGGTCCTGGCTTGAGTGGCCGTGAACTAGAGGAGGGATAGTGAGCTCATCGAGCGCTCACGGCTGCCACACTCCGTGTCGACGGCTCGAGAGGGCGCCACTAAAGCGTGTGTTGGATAGGCTGTATGAAGCGGGCGGCCAGGGCGGCTCGCATTGCATTTGCTGCGCGATTAAAGACTATTTCGGCATAACACTTCATTGGCCACAAACGACAGCAAACACGGGGTAAAGATCAGTACAGAACGGGAGCCACTTCGCGCTGCCATACCGCCAAATGGCCTTTCTACGCTCCGGGACCTTTCTACGCTCGCCGTTCGTCGGCGCCTCATCCCACTAGCCCTTTCTAATATGCGCCGCTTTTTCCGCCGCTTGGTGGCAGGTATGTCGACGGGTCATTTCTTGTTTCCGTACTTTATAAACTGCATTTGTTTCTTTTCTGATCTAAAATACTGAACAAAAACTACTTTCATACATAATTGAAACGGTTCGCGACACTTATATTTTGTATCTCGACTAAAAAAAAAAGCTTTTAGCGGCTCTGACCAGTAGTAAGCCCAGGACCAAAAACGTCACATTTTGCGCGCTTTCGGTACCGCGGGTCGCCCTCGTCGGTGGAGGAGGTTTCCGCGTCGTCCGGTTAAAATATGACGCACTGATATTTAGTTACTCTCTCCGTGCCCGCTGGCTTGCCCGAACCCCAAGAGACGTGGAAACCGCAAAAAGGTAGACGCTTAAATATGATTGCAGGGCCCCTTTGAGTTAAATCTCCCCTGCAAATTTCATTCCGATCACTTGAGTAGTTCAAAAGTTACAACCTTTAGCCAGTGTCCCCCTTAAACAAATAACTACCGTAATATCCCGAGTCATCGCCCACCCCCTGCCGCCTGAAATTCGTCAGAAAAGAATGGGGTGGGCCATGTCTCCAGTGGGTGAGCACAAAAAGTTAATAAAAGCGGAGAAAGCCGCCCAGTTTTCTCTCCGTATCTAGCGCTGCTACGCAGCAGATACATTAAACTCAAAACTCGATTTAGTTTTATTGTTTTATAAAAAAAATGCTCACGAAAGAATGTTTTACTACCGCGAAGTCAGTTGCTTGCATACGCGCTAGGAACGCCACACCGATCTGCATAGAGCACGAACGTTTGTTCCGTGAAAGTACACGTCACCACCATGTTCTCCTAGTTAGTAAAAAAAAAAAAAAAGAGAAAGAAAGGAAATTCCGCAAGAAAATAGAAAAACCAACCAGGCGCAACGAGCGAGCGAGCGGGCGGACCAAGAAAGCGACGAAGAGCGATGCTGGGAAAGCGGAAAAGCCGGCGATCGCATAACCAATACCTGGCGTCGGGCCAAGTCGGGCGCCTTGTCAATCACAAGCTCTTGCGCAACTTTCTTGTTTTTTGCGTACATGCGTGCGTCCGTGCACGGCGTGCTATCAATAGGGGTTTGGGACGCTCTACAAACGTCTGCGTAGGGCGTTCAGAAAAGCTTTGTTACCTGTTGGCTGTCCTGAAACATTGTACAACCGCGGTCGCGACGTGCGGGGAGAAGGAGCGGGTTCGCGGCGACCTTACTTCAGCGGAGACAGACTTCGACCTTACACTCCGAGGCTACATCCCAAAATATGGGGCGTACGCTTCCCTCGTGATTCCTGGCTGGGTTAATGCTTGTGTTATCTTTCCGATTCTTTTTTTTTTGTCGGATCGATATTTTCGTAAGCAAAACAAACTTTTATTTTGTTACCTTCATCGTTTTCTTTTCGCATGGATACACTACCACTTCGGAGTCGCTCACGCGAAAAATGCGTAAGCAAAGAGAGGGCCTTTCTCTCCGTTTTACTTTGTCACGGACGTCCTCCAACTGTAAGGTCCGCGGCCGCGTCATTTGGGTAGGATGAGTGTTTGCAGATCGCGGAGTCCGCGTTGGGGTATTTGAAGGGGTGGGCGATGACTCGGTGTTTTTTAGAAATCAATATTGGCCCAAAAATTGGGGTGGGCGATGACTCGGGGATGGGCGATTGCTCGGGATATTACGGTATGCAAAAAAGAAAGAAAAAAAAACTATTTTTTACAAGGAAATATAGATACGTTTCCTTGTCCATATTGATTTCGACGAACGACACGAGCGGCTTGGCAGCAGCGTCGTTAATTGTTGCAGCACGACATTTCGGAGAGCGTGCTCAAGAACGCCCTGGAGGGAGTCGTGGTGGAATGCGTCAGCTTCGTCGGCGTCGACATCAACGTGTGTCCCGAGACGATCCTCAGGTACCTGCCATAGAGGCTTTTGCCACCGTCGTTTTGCGTTTTAGTAGGAGAAGCAATGCGGAGGCAACAAAAAGAATCTTAATTGCCTCTTAATGGTTTGGGTTGACACAAAACAGTGTTTTGGCCACACGCGTGGGCCCAAAGCTTCTGCACTGCACGAGCTTTGGGCGCGCACTATGTGTCCAAAGCACGGCGGAAGACAAAGCGCGTGCTGACGGCCGAGCATCCCAAAGAGATTCCTTATCATTCCCGTCAGCAATCGTAGGTATTTGCATACATGTAGTTTATTCTCGCCACTCTCCCTTCTCCCCCGCTTCAGGAAAGTGTCGGGCCTGAACGCGGGAACGGCCAAGAACATTGTGGAGTGGCGTGAGACCCACGGCCCCTTCAAGAACCGGCAGCAACTGCTGAGCGTCAAGCGCCTGGGCAACAAGGCTTTCGAACAGTGTGCCGGCTTCATCAAGATCTTTCCCAAGACTGCCAGGGCCACCAAAGGGTGATTGCACGATTGGAATGGCCGGAAAGCATAGGCACCCTTTTGTTTGTTTGTTTGTTTGTTGTTTGTTTGTTTGTTTGTGTGTGTGGTGTGTGTGTGTGTGTGTGTGTGTGCACGCGTGCGCGTGTGCACGTGTGTGTGTGCGCGCGCGTGTGTGGGCGTGCGTGCGTGCGTGCCACTGCCATCATTCCATTTCTTCGTTGCCTTGATTCTTCTCCTATTCCGCCGTTCCTTTCCTTCGGCTCAGGATAGCCTGCCAGTACGATTAATCTTGACTTGCGTCTTCATTTCTTCGTCTCTCCGTCTCTATTTACATTTGCCAAAATATCTTTCTGCCTGGAAGGAATTTCTTCTCTTTTCTTTCCCTTTTTCGCCCTTGCCTGTACGTCATCCTATACATCGTCCTAAATTTTAAAACATGTAGAAGCATTACTCCAAAACGTTTCACCCGCGGGACTTGAATGCTTTCGCCATCCTACATGTAAGCAGTCTTAAGTGTCCTCCTGTGATTTTTTTAACTTTTCTGTTGTTCGATGTATACGTCAGTATGACCTCAAAATGCCATTTGCATTTCCTAAATCCCTGGCTCTGCAGCGATTTCTAAAGCACATTGAAATAGGGAGAGTGTCCCACACTGCAATGCGCTGAGCGAGACTGGGTCAGATACCAGCAGCGGCGCACGCGGGCGGACTTGTCAAAGATGCGTCTGTAGACGAGAGTTTTGGAGACAGAACTAGACGGTTTGCTGGGATCGATTGGTGGTCACTTATGGCCACACCGGAAGCGCAGTGTGCATGTGCATGTTCCCGTACATCCTAGTGGTGCCTTCTGTTTGTGGCAGACCAACAACTAAAAAACTTTACTCTAGATGGTGCTGAATGGGCAAAATTGCTTGCAGAAAAATGTTTGCTTGTTTGTGCCCATCACTGGCCACTCAGTTATCAATTTCATGATGTTGCATGTGTCCGGAACTCGTCCTAAACCGTGGGTGGGATTAAAATAAATTTAACTACTACTTTTTATTTTGAGAGTGCACATTTCGCTCTCCAGTGGCTTGAAATTGTTGAATGAGATGGCCAAATTTGAGCCTGCCTCAGCTCGAATTTGGTTTTTCAACAGCCTGTGTGGTGGGACAATGATGCATAGGGGTTGCTATAGAAGCTTTGAAACAGCTCCCTACCTTATGGGCACTTTCCGACCTTAGAAAAACTGTGTGGCCCATAATCGTGCATTGGGTTTTTCCCACCACTTAGAAGAAGCAGGTTGCGGCAATGTTAGGTTAAAAGTACAAGCTTCTTTTTGACTCTTCTGCCAAGCTATCTTCACATGCCCAAATTAAATGGCCTGCGAGCGAGGGTTAGATTCTAATTGTAAAATAAATTTCTTTGTGAACTTGATATGCTAGAAACTTGCGTCTCAGTATATCCATGGCTGCATTATATTTTTGAGGTACGGTAATTTGTGCATCTTGCTCTTTTTCTTGGGGTTTTAGTTCTCTTGCATTTGGCGTCGGGGAAAGTTTTTTTTTTAATTTATCAAGGAAGTGTTTTTTTGTTTATCGGTAAAAAAGTCTTGAATTTGAAATTTTGAATGAGAACTGTCACAGCAATCCTTGTCAGCTGCAGTCAGTGACAAACAAAAATAAGGTTTGCTTTCATTTCTTTCAAAGGAATGGTTCAAGTGCGCCGGCCCAGAAACAGAAGTCTAAGAAGGTGTCCGACGAGTTTGATCCCCTGGACATGACCATCATTCATCCGGAGTCATACAGATTTGCCGAGCTGTGAGTTGGCTCAACTTTGTGGTGCAGTTTGTCTGTGCTCCGATGGGGTAGAAGCTATTTGTGAGGTGTATGAAGTGTTGGCAGCCATTTTGGCACTTCCCCTTGTGTTGTGTTTGTCCCGGTGGAATGAACTGGATGGATGAGATGGAACAGATGGAACGGTTTTATTCCATGGTAGTTGAGTAGCAAAGAAGGAGCGGTCCGCTATTTATGTTTGTCTTATAGACAGCTTGTCAGGAGGTGAAGAAAAATTAGAAAGGGCAGCGAGAGAGGGTGTGACGACGTGATCATTAGTGCACCCAACGCAAGACCTCGTCTGGGCTACTGTGCATGCGGTTGGATTCAACAGTTCAACATTTCAACTTTGCCAAATGGTTACAGGGTGACTATTGCACAAATAGGTATTGGGGCGCCTACAAGGTGGAGTTCCTTCTGTCGTAAAATAACGAGGAAGTGCTGATGCCTAAACAAGCTAGCTAAACAAATTTCCTCAAAATGTGAAGAATATGTAAGGCCCCCACTCTCTGAAAACTGCCAAATTAAATTTAAAAAATCTATCCCTTCTGTGTCCTTCAGCATTTTGCCATATCCCCTTCTTTGCAAGTCCTTCTATATTTGAATTTGGGGCACATTGCACAAACGGCGAGTGTCTTGCCTCTACGATAGGATAGAAAAGAGAAGGGCCTCAAGCCGTCTTTTAGAGCAGGAGTTGTTAAACGTTTTTAAAGTGTGAAATGCTTCTACAGCGAAGCTGTATATATGACTCTTTGGTCGAATTTTTTTATGTCGGCGTTTTCACGGAAAAAAACCTTCAGCGATTGAAGCAAAAAGAGCATAGATCATGCATGCAACACACAGCACAGTGTTCATTTTAATGAAGAACAGGCACAAAACAAGCATCCAAACCAGATAATTGATGATAAGGCGCTCCTGATTACAATGCGAAGCACGTAGTGCTCCCCGCATGCGTTTCTCGGTAAAGATTGCGTTTGCACAAGCTGCCCTGCTGCTGTGCAACGGCAGCGTATGAAGTCTTTCATATATAAAAAGTTTTGGTACAGTTCATTTACTTTTCTTTTGTCAATCATTTGGTATAGACCCTTTTGCTGTTTACAAACATGAACTGCCACTTGCGCCCTAAGCGACTTCCGGTCGCATCGTCTATGCAAGCCTGTTGAGCTTGCTTATGTCACCAGTGCTAGAAAGCATAACTGCTACACTAACAACAAAGTTGGAGATTTAACGAGGGCCTTCGGCCGTACAATATTGCATCTTGGTGGAGGCAGGTTGGTTTACAAGAATGCTCGAAACATTTTAACAGATCTCTCACTCCTTCATTCTTTTGGCGTTCACCTGGAGAAGTAGTGGTTTAACTTTTCCTTTACATTTCAAGCAGCGGTGTTAAGGTGGCCTTTGTTCATTCTTTTTATAAACCGGAAGTTCTCTGGGACGTCAAAGGTTGGAGCACCACCTGGTGGCATTTGCCATAAAGGGTTTTGTAGTGCAGTGGGCATCGTTGCAGGTGATACCACAGCTTCGCTGTCCAACCACCTTCACAGCGTGAATTGGAGCCACATTTTTTAACGAAACCTCCCAACCCCAAACTTTTTGTCCATCTGTCCGTCTTAGCATTTGGATAGATGGGTGCTTTTCTTTTATTATGTAGTTCAGTATCATGAAATGTTAGATCTGACAATGAAACAATTTAAATTACGTAAGCTTTACTGTCATGCTACTATAAACCCCCTCTCCCAGCAGTGGTCTTGTTTGTCGAAATTTCTTAGTATTTTATATCAGTTCTTTTTGCAAGTGGACTAAACTTTGCGAATGGTAGGCACATTAAAAAGCTCAACAGATTGTCAAGGTTTTTTTATTATATTAGTAGTTTTATCAAAGTGCAAAGGTGGCAGAAGCTTTTAGGACTACACTGATCAGTCAAAACATTATGACCACCCACCTAATTCCTTGTTGATCCACCTTTGGCACGTAGAAGTGTTACAACCCTTCTTGGCGTAAATTTTACAAGTCCTTGGTAAGTGGCCTGAGGAAGATTGTACCAGTTTTGCAAGCACAGGTCGCACAATTCCTGTAGATTACAAGGAAGTGGTTTGTGATCTCTGAGCCGGTGCCCCATCACATCCCAGATGTGCTCAATGGGATCAATGTCTGGCGAGTTAGGTTAACAAAAAATAAACTGGAATTCATCATCGGGCTCTTCAAACCGCTTTAACACAGTTCTGGCCTTGAGGCTTCGATTGTTGTCCTGTTGGAAGATTTCAGTTCTAGGGGCAAGACAGACGCCATGAAGGAGTGGAACTGGTCAGCGGTGATGTTGACATAGGGCACGTTAAGTCGGCGCTCCTTTACTCCTACTCCGACGCTCCGAGTTTCATACTCCGAGCGCAGCAACTAAACGACGCATAGCGTACAGGAGCGCGACGAGCGCGACACATCGAGGCTGCGTTCCAAACCTACTCGAATGGATCCGAGTTACCCTGGCGGATTATGTCACGTGACAACAAAAATAGAGAAACGCTGGACGCGGGTAGGTTTTCGATAACCAGCTTTACTCTAGAGTTAGATCGAGTAAGTTTTGGAACACGGCCAGAAACTATCGACGGGCCACATCGGCCACACGAACTCCTTTCCGACCGTGGATACGGGTGGCAGAAGCCTAAAATATTTCGAAGATAAATAATTAGGCCCGTGTGGAGCGGCAGAGTCTAAATCAAAAGAGACGGCGACGTTATGAAGTTTCTACAAACATTTTAATATTCCTGAAAGGTTTGAAGACTCGCTTCGTGCACATACATGGGAGGTTACCTTGGCCGATCTATTTTTATTGACCATGCATGCTGTTCCGATTTAAATTAAAGACAACATTCATGAACCCGCTCGTCGACGCAGGAAACCCTCAAATTTGTCAGAGATTACTGTGGTTCCGTCTCGCAGCGAGACGGAAGCTACGCTGATACCGGCCCATTGTCGTTCGACAGCACGTCAATTCGTTTTTAGGCAGTATGCATGAACAAACCTTTCCCGCAACGCTAACTGGTGTTTAAGCTTTCCAATCTAAGTATCTTTATTCGCTGCGGCTGGGCTAAGCATTCTAAGCAGGGCAGCGGTCTGACTGTCTCTTCATCACAACTTTTCTGTCGTCGCGAGCTATCGGCACGCTCGTTCGATAGATCAATTCGTTTTCAGGCAAGATGCACGAACAAACATTTTCCTCAACGCTCACTGATGTTTCGGCTTTCAAATCGAAGTATCTTTATTCGCTGGGCTAAGCATTAAAAAAGGGACAGAGCGGTCTGAATGTCTCATCTCGACAACTTTTCTGTCGCTGTGCTATCGGCACGCTACCGTTTGATAGATGAATTTCTTTTTCAGGCGAGATGCACAAACAAACCTTTTTCGGAACGCTAATTGCTGTCTTAGCTTTCAAATCAAATCGTTTTTACCTGCTGGATTAAGCACTAATTAACGGAAAAGGGGCAGCGGTCCGGCTACGCCTCTCGTCTCGATGGTCTCAACAGCAGCGCAGCCATCTTGTTTGTTTACCTGACGTCACGGAGCGCGAAGAAGTCACTCGCGCTCCGAGAAATTCTTGGTGCACGAAGAGCGCGCTTGAGTGTCAGTCTCCGGTGGCACTCCAGTCCGTTTAGTGAAAGGAGCGCCAAACTCTCGCGCTCCGGAGCACGGACTTAACGCGCCCATAGTCAACAGCTTTCATGGTGTGCTCTACAATGACCGCTGGTCCCAGGGATGCCCACGGGAATGCCTCCCAAAGATTAATACTGCCACCACCGGCCACCATCCGTGTCGGCAGATGGTACATGACGTGGATGGCGTGTCAGCTAGGCATGCTCATTCCCACAGCGTAGAGGTGGTCTTAATATTTTGACTGATCAGTGTATAATTCAATAAGAAGCCTTCTGCAATGTCTCCACCTAGCAGCTGGCGTTATGGGTGAGGGTTAAGATATTTAAAACATGTATCCCTTATACCGAAGTAGTGACAGTTGTTTGTTGGAAGAGCGCCTTATCTGTATGGAACATGCTCAAGACACCCGGTTGCCTGAAGTTTTTGCAGTACTGTCATCAGAGGCCAGAAATAAAGTGGTCTGAACTGGAGCATGTCACACTGAGGTGTCACAAGTTTGGAGAAAATTTTGTGTAACCAGGCTCAACGTTATTATCATTATTACGATTATTATCTTGATCTTATCTCTACTTAAATTCACGTCTAGCCGCCACTGTCGTTCTCATGCAAGGGGTCTCGTATACACATCAATCTGTTCTCCTGTTTCCCCAGGCTCATCTGCCACCTGAAGCTAAAAGGAGGACATAGGGAAGCAACACTTCATTGAAACCGTGAAGCGGGAATCCTCAAGACTAGGTGGGCACATGTTTTGGGCCTCCAGCATAAAAACCCATTGCTGCAGCTTAAACTTGAGGAGCGGTAGTCAAGTTTGGTGTGAAGCTAACCTTGCACCAGATTTGCCACGCTAAAGTCTGGTCCCTTCTGGGTTTGCTCCAGAGAGATTGGAGACATTTAATGAGTTGATGGGGTCGGGTCTGGCTGTGTTTAAAAGGATGAGTTGCATAGTTCCTGCTTTCAAGTAAGTACTAATTGTAGTGGAGACTTTTTTGTTGTCTGGTTAGCCTATGTGCGGAGTGTTGGTGCAGGTAAGGATTAGGATTCCAGAGGTCTCCCTCTGCTGTATCCATGCTGTTAGATGTCTCAACAGAACCAACATGCCAGCACAATGAACTTGCAAAGGTTAATGTTACCTAACCTAACCTAACCGTAACCTAAGCCAGCCACTGTGGTGCATTCCAAACTTCCACAGCAGTGGAGTTTGGTCGCAGCAGAATTTGGAAGCTGCAAACAGCTTCTCAAAGTGCCATCCCTTTCCCTCAGAAATGTTATCTGGTACCTGTGAGAGGCTGTTGAAAAGGAGAGTTGAGGTACAGTCGGGACGTAAAGAAAATGGGATGCTTGGATTTATTTTGCATGCTACTTTTGCCAATATATCTTTGTATGATTTCATGTGTGGTGATATCTTTGCTCAAAATATTTTGGACTAGAACGAAAACAAAAGACTTAGCTTCAGGGTGTCATCTCATCATTGGAACTTAAGTTCAGTCACTGAATGTGCTCCCCTTGAACAGTTCAATCTTCCCCAAAAGTGAAACCTTTTGCAACGGTACTAAGTGCTAACTCATTTCTCCCATCTAACTAATAAAGCAGTCTTTTTTTCAGTGCCCATATGATAGGCTCCGGTTTTCTAGCGGCCACAACCATAAAATTGAGGACTCATTTCTTGTACGTTCTGTATCAAAGTTTGCGCATTAAGTTCTAAACTAGGATAGACTTCTAAGAAATCACATTGGTGACATCAATGTGTCGACATCGAACATGTGAAGTGCTGCTCGTAATAGTTGACAGCAGTGAGCCCAGACACACCAGTGCCGAGCGCAGGCCACTAGGTGCCCACAGCCTAAATAAAATCTCATTTTTTAATCCCTTCAAGGGGTATTCGTACGAAGGAGAACTCCACGGACGAATGTCATGACATCAACAGCCCGCGAAACTTTGTCCGCAGCTCTAGCGATCACATGGACGGCGGGGAGTGGCAGTGAGCCATGAAGGATATCGGTGTTACCAGACAAATTTAGCAGTCACTTGCTCAACTACAATGCGGCTGTATGTCGTTATGGCAGCAGTGCTGCTAGAAACGGATGGCGACGACATTCTACTTGCTAAAGAAGGTGCTGGATGAAAGGTTGGATGCAGAACAAAGAACCTGGGATACAGAACCAGTCGTACGAAGAGCTTCTTGAAAGCGACACCGCCGAGTGTCAAAAACCCTTCGGGTGCCCCATGACGTCTTCACTGAACTACTGGCCTGCATCCATCAGCGAATGCAAGAAGCAGGCAACAAACATGAGCCATCCTGTGAGGTTCTGATAGTGTTTTTAATGTCAGCAGGTGCAGAGCGCATATATGCATCGAACAAAGATGTCACTCACCCAATATGTATGGCACAAATTGCAGGAACCGCGCAATCATTTATTTAGCAATTTTTGTCCATATCGACGCCTTGATGTTTGTCTTCAAGTAGAGCTCTCTGGTTGTGACCTACAACGCTGGGAACTGCACATTGAGGGAAATGAAAAAGAACAGAGAGTCGTCACTTAACTGTGCCATTTCACGTGGGATTACAACAGCAGTGAACAACAGTAATGGCGCAGGCGATTCCCTTCGAAAAGTTTAAAAGAGCGTGAAGGCCTCCGTGACCAGACAAGGTCAAAGAGTATCGCTAAAAGCAGCGAAGCGAACTACTCCGCTGCCCACCAACGGAACGTTCGTGCTGACAGAACGAACCCTCTGCGCATTTGCCAAGGAGGAGGGGGACGGCGCCGCGAGGCGTTCATAGGGGATGACGTATGTCTCGGGATGCGCGCTTTGCGGAAGAAAGTGGCGGATTTCTCCTTCATGTGAATACTCCTTCAGGAGTGAACTAGGAGGTCCAAACACAAGCCAACTTCACATAGGCTGCAGTGGCTCACCAGCAGAATAACAGCCCCACTAGAAAAAAGGAGAATCAAAAAGGTCACAGTTTCAGGAGTTTACTGCTTGATCACTGTTGACGCTGTGATATTTCGAAGCAGTGCCACCCAGTCTGATAAATGTTGAACAGTCTTCTGATCGTTTTGATGTAGTTGTCCCACAATGCCCTAAGGTGTTTTTGTGCAGCAGAGGTAGCTTTTGACCTCTCTTCTAGGTGTGAACCACTTTGTAAACATTCTTGGAGGAAGCGTTGCTACCATGAGCCTGATCGTCGACGCACTTCAGCAGAACGTTGAGTATGACATACGGTCAGGTAAGCTAGATTTGGTTGCTTTGGTGATATTTGACTCCGTTATAACGAGGGCACGGGACATTGTGCACTACAAGCGAAAGATCTCTGTTGCTGAGAGTAGGCTTGAACCCACTGCAGGCAGTTGCCAAGTGGCACCTTGCACTGTTTCTAGCTGCA
>JAZHYW010046213.1:0-30602 GCA_037355805.1 Ixodes ricinus | reverse complement strand
TAATGCCACAGCAGCTTGTGACAAGCAGTGGCTACATCATGCATTTTGATATTGGGTTCCTAGGTTCCCCATAGTATCCTCAAATGTTCCCTGAGCTCTTGAATTTCTTCATCAGTCCCTGCCATCAAAGTTCAGTATTCCCGCTTAACTATAAGCCAAGCACTCCCTAGTATCTGCATTATTGTTTTACAGGGTCGGTAGGAATCTGCGGTGCTTTAAAACAGCACTGCCGAGACCGGGAGGAATTCCTCGGCTTTCGCTCAACATCAAAAGGTTTAATAACCCCTGGGCTACACCCATCTAGCCACCAGCGGAGATAATCCACAGAGCATGCAGGAACCATTTTGTATCTGATCAACGTAGTGCAAAGACAGCACCTAGATTAGTTGTGAGGGAAGACAATCCACAGCTTGTGCAAACCACAGGCTTTGCGAGCTGTTTTCACTGCCGGTCCGACAAGGCCCCCAGTACCTCCTACTTGTCGCCGGCGCGTCCTAGATCCCACAACAGAAAGTAGTACCCGTTGCCAAAGCTTTTACGCTCGTAACAACCGACAGTCGGCGATAAGGGCAGGCACAGTACGAGCTCTCGCTGTCCAAGCATTACCCGTCGGCTTCATTTCCCTTCACATCTAATCGTGTCCTGCCTTTCTCTTAACAGAGCAGCACCAGCCTCTATTCAAGAGCGGCGTCGTGTCTCTCGACGAGATCGAGGTGGGCCAAGAGCTGACGGGCAAAGTGAAGAACTGCACCCAGTTTGGTGCCTTTGTGGACATTGGGGTGGGCAAGGATGGCCTCATCCACTGCAGCCAGATGAACGGACACAGGGTCAACCTTGGGGACCGCGTCACCGTTCTAGTGGTCAACCTGGAGCGCTCCAGGGGACGCATCGGGCTCAGGGTCATTGCCAAGGGATGATTAGAACGACCTCAGGAGTGAAAGAAGGTCGTCGGAGGTCGACACCACCTAGAAGGACGACGGTGTCCCGTCGGTGCAGACTCGTGGCGGCCGTTGCAGCCACGTGTCTATGTTTTTAATACGGGTGCGGGAATACCGGTTTGAATCGAAAAACACCGCGACATTCATAACCTTCACAGTGGAAAGGAAAGCCACGGCAACCAGTTTCCTTAACTGTGTTGAAGCTAGGGATGACGCAGTACCGTTCGATTCAAACCTGTATTTGCACACCTTTTGTTTTTAGTCATTTGAAATAAATTGGACACACACTCTACATACCAGAAGACATCATGCTGACGCGTTTCTTGTGTTTTGAGTTACCTGAAGCAAATGTGGAAATGCATTCTGAAATGTCAGCTGTCTGTTTTCATGCATTTCTGAATGGGAAATACTGTAGTGATGGGTAGAATGTGGCGATCTGTTAAATGTCCTTTCAACAGTCTTGAATGTTTTCTTTGATATAATGTTTTTAACATCTTTATTTTTATTTAGTACTTGAAGCATAAGATGGTGCTCTGTCGAGTTAGTACTTTGTCAATTTATGCATATCAATATACATTGACTATTTGACAATGAACTTCGCTTTTAAAGTGTATCTGCAGTCCGACTGAGGCTTGTTGCAGAGAAAGCGCCGTGCCGTGTAACTGAGATTTCGGTTGCATGTCCGAGGACCACCCTACAAAATAATTCCCAGTCTTGTTGGGAGATGCCAGATAGATGCTTTTTGGCACATACCTAAAACCCCCAAATTCTATTTGAAATTTGCTAGTTTTTAAATATGCTTGCAGACAAATTTCTAGTTATGGGTCTAGTATTTCCAGGGGCAGTGAGGCATAGAAATGTTGTTTAATGTGGAAGTAATCAGCGTATTTTGTTTAGGCTCTCATTGTTGCTCCAAATATAAAATGAAAAATGTGGTGTCAATTATTTAAATTTCCTTGGTAAAATTCAAGAGCATCCTGTATTCTTTTTTTTTTTTTGGCTGCACATTAGGTTTTTTTAGAAATGTAGGCTGGTATTACTTTCCATAAATGTCAAGTTTTAGGGCGTAAGTTCCTGTTTAGATTCTAGTCTTGAAAGCTTCAAAAACACCTCAGGACACGGTCTCCCATGGTAATAGCAGGTCACAGCCTATAGCGGTTGGGTGACGAAACCCAGCCAACTTTTTGACGCTAAGGCTGGAGTCCAGGTTATAGAAGAGAAATAGGAATACTTGCATACCGATCAGAAGGTTAAATTTTTAAAAGTATAATATAAACTTGAAATCACTTTTCTGTAACAGTCTTGCCACGCCTGCGAGACATTTTCTTTACTTATGCACATACGTGTATCAAGCGCTTTATGGGAGGTTCTTTTCAATGTTTGTTTTTATGTCTCCTTAAAAAAAAAAAAGTATAAACCTCACGTTCAATGTGATCGCAATTAGATTGCACCCTCAAGGCGGCCGTATGTGTGTGCTTACTGGATGAGTTCATGTTTCGTTTTTCCGACTCTGAAGCTCCTTTACGAGTGATGAGTGTACCTGGTGTTTCAGCTGTGATCCTGAATTGCTTAGCGACTTGTTTTCATTGTGCATACCACGTAGTGTATCTTGCAGTCATGCTCTCATCACTTGTAACTTTGGCTATGTGTGCGAATATGGAGGTCGGCACAGTTGTAGAGACATCGAACAGAAGTGCTGACCAGCAGCTGTGTCTACATGTTGCTAATGAAAGCTGTTCCTTTTTGGAGGTGGTCTTTAGGAAGCTTTTCTCTTAAGTTATTACATTTCAAAGTAAATTCTCTGATGAGCTTGCGGCTCCTCTGACTATCTACAACCTGTGCAGTCGTCAAGCAACATATGTACATAGAATGGCTACTAGGCACTGTGCCTGTATTTTTCTTTGAATAAGTGTAGCCAGTATGTGGCCGCCTGTTTTAAGGCTGCCTCATCTATTATACCAATGCCACAGAGATTCTCCCCTTTCATTTAATGTTTCGGTTACATTCGTAATCTTGTTTGGTTCCTGCATATTTGTTCACCTTCAATGGTCTTTTGAAAAAGAAAAATGGGAGACGAATAAAGTTACTTTATTGCGCATTTCGTATGTGAATGTGTCTGTCTTATGCATATCTGTATGTTCCTTAACTTTTTCTCATGGTAACTGGTGCTATATGCCAATATTCCAAAAGAGCGGTGGGCCTCCTAAGCGAGTGGCAACTCTGGTAACAGCAGTGATGCTATGGTTCCTGGAATGCGTCTCCGACTGGTGTGTTTACCGCGTCCAAAAAAGTGGTCCCTCGATTTCCGCTTGGTGACGTCATCGAAGTGTAATGCTGTCGCCGGTCACGATCCTGACGGTGTCCCAGCAGCAGTGGTGAATGTGGCAGACGCCAAGTTTCGTTAGCCAAAAGTGTGGACGCCGTGAGTGCAGCGGCATTTGTGTTCGCTCGTGCTTTTAGCCAGCATTTCTACGACCAATCGCCAGGACCACGACATGCGACAGTATGACACTCGTGCTTTTGTGATGTCATTTTTTGCCACTGGGGGCCACTTGATGTATGGGTGGAATAGGATGCTAAACACCAGTGGGAGACGTGTTCCAGGTACCATACTGATGCGAGTATCCAACATTTTTCCAAACTGCACCAAAGTGCTCGCCATGCTCTCTTCCACTTTTGTCGCCAGTATGTTGCCAATTTCAAAAGTTAATTTCTTAACGAAAAAATAACCTAGCCAGGGCCGGGTTAAGGCCGCTTAGCACCTAGGACTTGGGCTGTTTGTGGGACTTATAATGCTAGTGATAATGGCATGTGGACTTGTCCTGTGATGATGTACCGTACGAGCTTTGCTGTCTTTTTCCTTTTCGGCCCTTCCTGCTTGGGGCCATATTTGGTATGCAGTATGTAATAAAGAAATGTGCTTAACTAGTAAAGGAATTAGTATTCACTCGCAGGCACAGTTGCTTGCATCCATTCTCTCGTTAATTAATCAAGGACACTATCATGCGGTGTCTCAAGTGACAGTGATGCAAGTGTTGCGCTCTGAACGAGTCTGATACATCTTGACATCTTGCGCCAAAATTCCATTTTTGCCAATTGCGCCACACCGCCGCCAGGATGGGCTTAAAGCAAAATAAATAAAAGTATTTCGTTGGTCGACCCTAATATTCGGGGAAGTAAAAAGAAAAAAAAGTAATGGTACAAATATGTTGTATTTAACGAAAAACAAAAAGCGCAAATGACAGGGACAAGTAGAACAGAGACGGGATAAGCGCTTGTCCTGTCTTTGTCTACCGTTTGTCTTCTGCACTTTTTTTTTTTGGTGATGTGTAACTATTTTAACGGTTTATTATGTTGTATTTCACAGCATCTCTATTCACCGTAGTTTGTTTAAGTTGGAGCAATGTCGAAGGCTCGAACACATGCAGCCACGAACACATACTAAAAGGTCCAGTCACGGGACATTCGCTGCACTTGATTGGTTTAACAGATGAAAGAACACGTACAGGGAGATGACGATTGCCCCGGTGTTGCGCCTTGGTGCTGTTTGATTGGTCGTATTGGCTCGTAGCCTCGACTGTAGCGTCGAAACGAACTTTAAAAACCGCTGGTCAACCGCGCTGGTTGGTTGATGTGCTGGCGGATTGATCGCCGACATCGTCTAAATTTCCCGGCGATGTCGGGAACTAAAAGTCGCGAGAGAACTTTGCAAAATAGTAGTATTGCGACTACTGTGATAAGAAAGAACCAGGGTCTTGTACTCCTGACGAGAACATTCGGTTATCATATCTGCCACGTGCCTTCGTTCGTGCCGTGACTGCAGACTCAGTACCGTGGCACTTGCGTTGCTGGTGTCGACAACATTCACCGCCTCTCACACTAGCGTGTGCGCGTCGAGCTTCACCGCTTTGCACTGGAGTGCTAAGTGCAGCGGCTGACGTGGGTGATCGCTTAGGATTGTTACAGGTCTACCTTCTTTGTCCCGATTGTAGGTTGATCTCTAATTTAAAAGAAACTGGGCCGAGAAAGAAGAAGGAAAAAACGCGGGTATATATTTGAATACTTACGGTAATCACTGTAGTTCCCGTGCAGCTGTCGATCGAAAAAACGGCGAACTTTCACCTATGGTTCCAACGGCGCTAAAGAGCAGTGTCACCTTATTTGTGGGTGGTTTTTGCAGTTTATGACATTAGAGTCCCGAGTTTGGTAGGTTCATAAAACTAGGGGGACGCGTTTTTATTGATAAAAGTTTTAGGGGATTGGTGCTCTTACTGGAATTTTACAAAAAATTGTATTTACAGGCTAAAACTACCGAACGTAAAATGGGGAGGCAAGAAATGATTTATCCCGACTGAAGTGTTGCGCTGTGATTTATTTTTCAGCCGTTTCTTAATGCCCATTGTAAATAGAATCAACTCTGACCAAAGCCTTATTTTTTAAAAAGCAGGCTCCGTGTTCCATTTGCGCCTTATTTATTTCTTATCACACACAAAAAAAATAATATGCTCCAGTATCAAAAGAACCCTCAATCACTATCATAAATGAACATAAAACATTTAGAGATGCAATCGCTTTTTCATATCAAATGATCTGCTAACGGGTGTTGGCATCTGCTCCAGAATCTTCAGTGGCTGCTCCAAACCAATAATTTACCTGCTACAGCACATGCTACAAAAGGCCAAATGAAGCTTCCATCCCAGAAGTAACTTCACGAGTGTTTTAACGAGAATGCTTGTCAGTGGTCATAGTGGCTGCTTTCCGTAGGTGTGCCAGTATTTAATTTAGCTTATTCTGAGCCAGAGTGGAAAATCGTCAAATATCGAAAATTAAGTAAAACGTTTTACCCAGAGCGGCCACGTTGCGAGAGGAAACCATCTGTGTAGACCTCGGTGTATGCACCCCTCGCGCGTTCCGCTCTGCGATTGTTCTCCAAACTCTGCGATTGTTCTCCAAACGCGCCAAAAAAACCCGGTAACAGGTTCAAAAAAAGAAAAACAATAGTTTTTTTGTTTTTTTTTACAGTACAAAGCGCACGCGCGAGTAAGAGGTAAGTGGATACTTTGAGAAGACAGAACAAAACTCCGGACGCCCCCCAAGGAAAATCAACCCCAGGACAGGAACAAAAAAATTATATACACCAGCGAGGAGGGGAGGGGGCCCGGGGGGTGTATTTATATACCCCCCCCCTTGCCCCCTTTATTTTTCCACTGCCTATGATGACTAAATAAATGGGATAGTCCTTCCGCTTCCGGCAGAAACGCGTCTAGCCAGTTCCTCGGTTGCCGTCCGTCCGCTCTGCTGATGTCTCTTCTGAGCAGGATACGGGTGCACTGCTGAGAAGCGACATTGGCAGAGCGGACACGGAGCGAAGCGTGTGCACTGTGCCGTCCCTTCGTTTCACCAACGGACAGACCGTAGAGGACCCTTACGAGCCATTGAAGCCAATCCAACGCCATACGGGCCTCACGTGACTTTCGGGAGGGCCCCAACGAGGTGCTGGGTGCGCAGTCACGCGGTACCTTTACAGCGCTGGAGCGGCTGGGATGGCTCGTGGCATTCTCTGCGGTCCGGCGTACTGCCACTGCCACTTCTAATAACGTCGTACTGGCACTTTTATTAACGTCATTGAAACATATACTAATGACTACAGACACTCCTGGACGATTTGAATTTTTAGTGTTCAACGAAACATTATGCAAATTGAGATAACTTTTGTACGTAGGTAACACTCTAAATAAGAAGATCAGACAAATCTACATTCCGAGGAGCTATGTCAGTTTCCCTGTGTAAGATCTTAAATTTTGATATGAAGGATATATGGCTCCACGTGCTCCTAGCTGCGGAGCGTTAATAGACTCGGCCGAAGATCTCTTTCGTTTCTTTAAAAACTGAACCACGAAACCCCCTCCCCCCCCCCCCCCCACCGCCGTTCTCCAAGCACACCGCTGATTTGCACTGAAAAACCACAAACATACACTTCTATGGGTTTTCATTTGAACCCCGCATGACACTTGCACCGTGAAAGTTGTTATGAGGAGGATTAGTTTGTTGGTTTACGGAAAGCAGCGAAAGTACCTAACACGCTTCCCCGAGTTGGTCACGTGCGGAAATAGTGAGACTTAAATATAAGTAAATTTGAACTTAATTTTTAAATTTCGCATGCAGATGTATATATATATATATACGTATAAAACATACGACCTGCACATTATTGATAATAATGCTACACTGTGAACAAGCTCGAATGAAAGAAGTGTGAGTTTTCAAAAAACGAACCGGTGAATTGCAAACGCGACTAAAACCTGACACCACGGAGGAAGAAATAAGTCACATAAAAATGAGGACAGCATGCATATCATCTGCGTGCGTATGTTATTCTTTTTCGCATCTTGTTCCTCCTTCTGTGGTCTCGAGTTTTAGATAAACTTAAGCTCATTGAACTGTTTATTGACAAAGCGCTCTTTGTAGTCAATGACCAAGAGAGAACGGCAGGGAAAAGCTTCAGCTGCACCGCCTCCTGCGCGAGCTTTCCAACCTTCGTCAATGCTTCAGCGTCTCCTGCACTTCGAGTGTCCTCAAGCAACCAAAGCACGGCGGAAGGCATGAAGCGCGTGCTGGAGGTCGGGCGTTCGAAAGACACGCCCTGCTGTCTCTCATTTTATGAGGGACTGCGGTCAAATCAAACGTTTCCACTGTGCACTTAAGCGACACTTCTGTGCAATTCGTGTAGGCTGCAAGAAAGAGTAGGCAGGAATGCTACGTGGCCACTTTGTATGAATTTACTTTCACGGGTGACCACCGAACACCATATTTTATTACCGAAGGTAACGCTGCACATGAGCACATGCCATCGTACAGGTAGTTCCAATTATAGTTTTTTAGCAGGCTGATAAGAAAATGATAATATCGCGTTCGAGATAAATGTGCAGCTATCAGTACACACGTCCAAACAAATAAATAAATAAACAAATGGCAGCAACGCCCCACTTGTTAAACTCGACTCCTTCCCCGTAACGTTTCAGTTGTACTTACACAAGTTGTGCTATTTTCACGGTCTACAAAGTCTCACTAGATGACTGTTGACTAGCAGTTCTCTCCTTAAAATTGCACACGGGGACCTTGGAAATGCGCGTGTAAAATGCGAATTTCGCGGAATTTGATTTTCATCGATGTTTGGTTCAGTGAAAATGAGTGAAGAATAAACGAAACTAAACTGCACCACGCCTCTGCCTACCGACAAACATGAGATTCACGCTAGTTTTCGGGACGCCTTTCCAGTCTGTTCAACACGATGTTCAACCTGCGCCATTCCGTAATGGACCTTTTCCGAGAAGCGTTCTGCGCACGCGCGAGCGCCCGATGCCAAGCGGCGGAAGTCTGCACGAAAAATCGAGGAAATTCGGAAGGAGGCTGTGGATCAGCGAGTAGAAAACGTAATTGCAGCATACATATAATTGTGTTACGCAAAAAAAGAAAGCGGACGGAAAGAATAACACGACGTTTAAGTGGACGCCACGAATGCCCCACTTGGACGGCGCGTTGGGCACGCCCCGCTGCTCAGAGAACGAAGAAACTGGTAGCGTAGCTCCCATTATCGATTGGTAGCACAGGTAGGTCCCTTCCTCGATTTTTAGTTCGTGCAGCCACCGCCTGGTGCCGTCGGTATGTGAAAAAGGTCCATTGTTGTGCTAATACCTCTTTGTAGTGGAACACGACTTTCCATGCTTCTTCGAAAATGGTACACAAGACGTAGTGCGTGGACGCAAAACCACAAAATAAGCTTCGTTTTCATGGACGCGGTGAACTCGGTAAGTACGCGTTATTTGCGATGGCTGGTGCCTACCACAAGCTGAGAAGTACAGGGTGTCTCGAGAAAACTGAACCCTGTTTTTCGCACCGCAAAAATAAACTAGACATTATGGAGAGCTCAAACTCCGTCAGAACGTAGCCCCAGCCGTACGAGCAAGATGCCAAAGTTTCAGCACCAACCGTTATCTTATTCAAAAAGTTATAAGTGATTTTCTGACATTTTCAATGGAAAAATGGCGCCCATTTTTTGCCCGTTTTCGCTTTCTGGCGCCATAGAGCTCCATGTATTCGAGAGCTCCGTCGGCCGCCATTTTTCTATTGAAATTTTCAGAAAATCAAATTTAATGAGATAACGGTTGGGGCTGAAACTTTGACATCTTGCTCGAACGGCTGGGACTACGTTCTGACGGAGTTTGCGCTCTCCGCGATGTCTAGTTTATTTTTTGCGGTGCGAAAAACAGGGTTCGGTTTTCTCGCGGACGTATGTTCCCGTATATACGGGAATATGTTCCCGTATATACGAATACGTGTATAAATGATGTATCTAAAATCGGACTCGATAATTGTGTCCCAGTCGATCCACACGGAAAAACATGCGACTGGTCAACTGTCAATATGTTCCCGTTTAAATTGCTAACAAAAGTATGTTTAAAGCTTTCAAAATGGGAAGCATTAGTTAACGCCTGCCGCTATGATGGGACTTAGCTAATTTGGACTTTTAGTGGATCGTATTCTAGAGTTACGTTTTGCTGGCGGGAGCTTGTGCCCTCACTTTGAAGCATGTATTGAGCACGCGCCTGGTGGGCCCGCTCTTCGATATACTCAAACTTTCTAATATTTTTTTTATGCAAGTGGGAGAAATTTAGACGACATGGAAGTCGGATGTCTTTTTCCTTAATCTTAAGGATGTTTAATAGGTAATCCAACCGAGCGTCAGAGGGTGTCCGTGCATGCTCTTTTTAACGTTGCTGTCCGTCTGGCACTCTATCAGAACGTAACCTCCAAGGGCGAAAAAACGCCGAAACTTGCAGAGCCAAGCTGGACCACTCTAGCCGACCCCAGGAGTCGCACGGAAAAATCGGGGCAATTTGCGTTTGAGTGTGACAGAGCGCATTGTGCCAGCTCGTGACCACTTACGAATGGAACTCTTCCGAACTGCGTTTAACAGACTGAAGGTTGTGCGATATTTGTTACATCAAATCTACGCACTATCTATGAGAAATGCTCACTTCTAACATTGCCAGAAGTATTTTAAGTTTACGGTAAAATATTGATGTGTTAACCCTTTTATGGTCGCATTTTTTGTCCAAAGACGCCCCCCCCCCCCCCCGTGGTCGGGTTTTTTTACTAGGTGCGTTAGCAAAGATTATACACGAGTTTATTGTCGCATAAAAAAATCTAAGACGTAAAATAAATAGTACACACACTTCTAAACATCTGCGGCACACTCGCTGCAGGCTGAACAAAACAGAAAGGGCTAAAACTTCGACGCGCCCGCTTCCGAGACGGTCTAGAAGTCGGTGCGGCTGTGTGTCAGACTCCGGACTCCGAACCGAGCTGGTTTCCAGTTGTGCGTCGGATGTCGAGCTGTTATCCGACTCCGAGTCCGAGAATGGTTCAAAGCCTGAACCCGAAGAGCCATCGCTCCAATCTCCGCTACGCGACCTCCGGAGCAGCCGGCACGCGCGGCCGTCTCGAAAGTATCACTTGCACAGAGCGTCCAGTTTCGCAATTTCAAAACGCCGCGCCAAAAGAAACAAGACCGCAATTGCATGGTCGTAGTTCCCTACAAACCTACCAGATGGCAGCACCTCCCCGCGAACGCTCCCGTTCAAGCAGAGGCGCGAATTTCCGAACGAGCAGTCGCGGACGTACGGGTACGTCAGCAACCATGCGGGACGCTCCCGCGCTGACGTATAGGTACGTCAGTGACCATGTTAAACATTAGGATATATATATTCAGATCGGGAGTGTTCCAGATATTCCTGATAGATGGCACCAATGGGAAAGTGTGTTCTTGCGTCGTAAGCGGTCACATTCGGGCACAACGCGTTCTGTAGCGCGCAAAAGCAAATGTCTGGACTACGCTTAAGAAGAAAGCGCAAACGCTCACTGACGTTACGTTGAAATATAAAGGACTACCTCATCTAGTGCATCCGACTTAATCCGGTCAATAATGTCACGTGCCAGAGGCGATAAACCATCGTCGGACCCGTCTAAGTTCTGACACGTTGAAGTATAGGACGTTCACCCGGATTGGGGTAGGGTATGTGTTTTGGGATTTGGCCAGGATATGAAACTGTGCTGCTTGGCACCTTGTGCTTTTCTGTTGTATTTTGAGGCACTCTAGCACATCTTCACTGGAATGAAGGTAGAAAAAAAAGTTGTTTTCAACAAAGCCACACACACTTAGCAGTATCAGTAATAACGACCGATTTTAACGGGTGGTAAACCTAGCTTGTCGCGGATACTTGGGTCATAATACAAAGAGAATTGCGAAAATCGATACCCCTCTAATAGTGTCATTACATATGTTTCATTCAGAAAGCGCGCAGAACCAAATGAGGTTCGGTAGAGATTCACAATGAAGGATAAATAGCACAGAAAGATAAGGACGAAGAAGACGGGAAGACCGAACAAGAGCTCGCCTGCTGTCTTTCTCCTTCATTCGTCCGTCACTTTTGTGCGCCATTTACTTCTACCCTTTTGTACTCTGTCGCAGAGAATGACCTTGTAATTTCGATTCAGCCGAAACTTCCACCACAGCTTCACACATTCATTTCCGACCAAGATCGGCCACCGACACAGCCCGAAGGACGGATGTCCAAAGCGACGGATCTTCCGGCAGCCTTGCCCTTGTACGCCACTACAATATCTATTCGTCAGCAGTCAGCCTGGACATCGTTACCCACGTCCGAACGACGTAAGAGGCATTAATCAGCGTTCAGCATAATCACGGCACTTGCGGGCGACTTCAGTCGACCTTCTCCATGTTGTACATGTCGCCGAGGATCCTCTCGATGGGTATGTTGCCTATGGTGTCCTTGAAGAACAGTCGTTCCACCGTGGCGGCGCTGATGGCCCTGAGGCTGGGCAGGAGCAGCAGCAGCCTGCCGAATCGGGTCGGCTGCCGCGGGTGCTTGTGGCGGATGTAGTCTCCGAGAACACACTGCGCCTGGTCCTGGAGCATCTCCACGGGGTGCACGTCGCAGAGGCCGATTGTTTCTGCGCGAGAGGCACAGGCACGCCAATGCTTATCCAGGCATAGTCACTGACAGGATTAGAACGACAGGGAGGTCTTTCAGACGTCCAGCGCGAGCTTCCTTCCTTCGAGAATACTTCGGTGTATCGTGAGCACCGAGCCTGCACGCACTGCAAAAGCACAGCGGAAAGCAACGAGCATGTGCGAAGGCTCGATGTCCGATAGAGATACCCTGCCATTCTCATCGTGTCAGGGACAATAGCAGTTAAAGCGTGCGTGCGTGTGATTTTGTGAGGTTGCGGTGGTTTCTGTAACTGTCCCGGGCCTGGTAACAGTCCCGTAGTCCAGTTGCCAATGCCAAATAATATCAGTTGTGTTCGTGACGACGGCGGGATTTACTGAAAACACGACAGAACACGATTTCTTAGGTTGAGGCGCGTCTTACGCCTAAATAGTAGTGAAGACTAATTTGCTGTCGATAATAAAGCGGACGTCTCCTATGAACTGAGAAAATGAGAGAGAGGAGGAGATGAATGCGCGCGGGGACGTCAAAACGCCGAGCTCTGGTTCGAACGATTAGAGGGTAGAGCTAAAGCTGGTGTGTTTCGCGTCCTCAAAAGTGGTCCCTTAATTTCTTCGCGACAACGTCAAAAGAATGTCACGCTGTCACCTGCCGTGATCCTGGCGGTGGCACAGCAACGGAGGGCAAGCGCCCATTCTGTTGCAGGTACCTATGGGACAAGACAGTCAATGCAAGGAGAAGAAGACACGAGATGGAACGCCGCAACGACAGTGGCCCTTGCGTCCGCTAAACCTTTTCGCCAGCAAATTTTACGACCGATCGCCAGGATCGCGACATCCGACAGCATCACATGCCGGCTCACGTGACGCCATTTGTGGCCTCTTAACGACTACTTTTGATGCATGGGCGGGATTGGACGCTAAGCACACAAGTCAAAGATGCGTTCCAGGCTCCGTCATAGATGCGCGGTATTGAGGAGTTTCAATTGAGCAGGAGTTGACTGTTACTAGGTGCGCGTCGTCCCAATGCATGGGCCTTTTAATGCGAATAGCATTCTTTGGATACTTCACGCACTTTTCGTCTATGTATCTATCTATCTATCTATCTATCTGGCTATCTAACCTCTTACGCCGCGGGTCGATAAATAAATAAAAAAGACCGGCGCCGGCTGGGATTCGAACCGTTGACCCTTTGATCAGCAGGCAGACGCGCTAACCACAGAGCTATGAAGGCAGTCATTCAACGCACTCTAAACACTTGTTTATATCTTTACCATAGGACGCGCTTTACAGCGCTGTCACAGCTACCGGTGCGCGCGCGTTCCATGCACGAGGGCTCATTCCGCTCTCGTGAGGCTGAGCACGGCCGCTAGCTCACCCTCTCCCGCGCTCGGGAGAGGGTGATGTAGCAGCCGTGCTCAGCCTGCGAGCGGAATGAGCCCTCGTGCATGGAACGCGCGCGCACCGGTGCTGTGACAGCGCTGTAAGCGCGTCCTATGGTAAAGATATAAACAACCGTTTAAAGTACCGTTGGTTGAGACTAGCTGAGACGCCAGAAAGTCTGGTCGGTACCATTTTGAGTGTTTGTGCGTATGGCGCGTGCTTTGCTCGCCTTCCTAAGTGACACAAACGCACGTGCTGGGCTGCGGAGATCGTGCGCAGGGCTGTGAAAGTGTCAACAAATTTAGAATCGCCTCAAGAGTGGGCTGGCGTATCTAGAGTGTGCCGGCCACCTGACGAACGCGCATAACTCCGCACCGTTTGATGCTATTCGCATTAACGTAGATAATCATTCCCAAAGGATGGGTTCTGCTGATTTTTTTCTTCAGAAATATCGCTTTGAGAGTAAATGGATGTGGTACTCTCTATCTCGTCCTTCTGGCCGATCAGAGAAGAAAGGTGGTTTCTCTGTATCAACTTCGGGACCGAAGACAACCCACGATGCGAACAAAAGCGAAGTTCGGGGAGTTGTATCTAGGTCACAGCGGCTCAGTGGGCAAACAGGGCGTTGCTGACGTTTTGAGTATCGAACGGGTGGGAGAGGCCTTGCACGCGCGTTGTTTTCTAGCGACTTAGCCTCAAACCCCGTCCCGTGTCTAGGTGGCAGTGCATATTTGAAAAGAAGGTTGATTTGTACCTGGCTTGAAGAGCACGACGGCCTTGAGGCAGCTGCACTCGGTGTCGTCGGGCGAGAGCTGCCTGAGCCTGCGCATCACGTCCTGGATGTAGTGGAGTTCGGCGCCCTGGTGTGGGGAGCCTTCGAGGGCCGCCAGCGCGTCCGGGTGCAGCCGGAGCGCGGCTCCCGCACCGCCCTTGAGTCCCGGCAGGGAGGACACCAGGTCGGCAGCCACCGACCACTGGGCCATGTACAGCAGGAACAGGTCCTTCCACGACTCCTCCAGCAGGGTCACCTGTCCAAGAGGAAAATGGCCAATCAGGGATATATATACATATATATACTGAACGTTTCTTTGGCCTTAGTTTAAAACCTCAACTCACATAGACATGCCTGAACTCGAGACGAAAAAAAGCTCCACTCGGAGGCGGTGTGTTTTGCTTTCCGTTCTCCTTCTCCGTGTCAGGTTCATTCACGTAAAATATTCCCAGCTCGCTCGCGCGCTCAATCTTTCGGCCCACCAAAGTCAAGTATGCTGTACGAATGTTTTGTATGTCGGGAGGTCATTCTGTCGATCTTGAAAGGGGCGCCTCCTGTATCCGCCGAATATAGAGAGATTTTGACCGGTTTTAAGGCGCAATAAAAGTGTCCATACATCATACAAAAGACACGCAGTTCCGACAGGATGATCTGCGGACATACCTGAAGCATCTTCGAAGCATGTTTACTTCATGCGTGCTTCGGACATGACTACAGACAGTTCTTGAACGACCGATGTGACCGTCAGACAAAGAAGGCCTCAGACAGTGTCTGCACACTGTCTTTTCGTACGATGTATTGGCGGTGGGACCGCACTCCATGGAGCGAAAAAAGCGACGAAATTCACACGTGGCGTTGACTCTGCGCATGGTGTAAAGGCCCCTACGCACAGTTGCGTTTGAGAGCGTTCGAGTGCGTTTGACTGCGTTGCGTCGCGAAACGAAAGCGAGTCACCGGCACAGCTGTGCTAGGTATGAAGCGTGGAATCCAGTTTAAGGAATAGCTTGGCACACGACATAAGAAGCAGGGATGTCCAGTGGTTTCTCGCTGCCGCAACGCAACCAGACGCACTCAAACGCTCTCAAATGGGTCCTTAAAACGAGTGGCTGTTGCGAACGCGCCGCCGGACGAAGCTAGTCGGTTCTTCGCCGCATATTCGCTCCCTGGGGTTCATCTTTTAGGGCGCAGGCACGTGACAGAAGGGAATATTTACTCTAATAACGCGCGCTCACTTTTACGCAAAAACCAGGGGTTCAGCCATTTATTGCATTTTTTTTTGGGGGGGGGGGGGGGGGGGTGGTGAGCAAATGGCGATCGGTAATACACTTATTACGTGAAAATGCTTTCTACGTAGTGACACTGATCGATATAATTCACATTCAGGGAATTCTTGGCTGATGGCATTTTGGGAACAGACAACTGCTGGTCTCCTGATTTTTTTTTTTTTAGCCTCGTACTTTGGTTGTAACGATGGGGTACGCATTCGATCATGCTCTTCGAGAAAGTAATTTGAGTACGAAAACTTATTCGCACAAACATGAATTACACGAAAGAACCCCCCCCCCCCCCAATCACGCGGCCCATGCGCCAAGTCAGTTTCTCCGCCAAATTAAGCGAGGAAACTGACTCAGTGCATAGGTCACGTGGCGCCAATTTCCCCGCTAAGTTTGACACTGATAAAACATAGGTTTTTTTTTTTTTTACTCTTCGAAACGATTGTTTAATGTCTTCTAAATAAATTTAAAGAATCCTTCCTTAAATACTGCATTTCATGCGTTATAAGATTTTAAAGATAAAGCACACTGGCCATCTTATTTTTATATTTTCGGTTAAAGTTGTTACTGGACCTTGGAGCTTGGTAAGATGTGTGGAAAACTGAAGTTTCAATGTCCATCAAGCTTATTCGGAAACACAACGTTAGAGCCTATCTTGTTTTCGTGTGACGGTTTCCATGGTGAACTATGACGTAGTTTGGTTGGGCGACAAAAACCAAAGTAAATTGTTTAAGTTTAACTACAATAAAGAAATAATAGACCAGAGAATAGCAGAACCACTGGTACGAACCTCTTAAGTTATAGCACCTTCCAATCGGCAAATAAGGTGATTTGCTATTTTAGTCCAACTCAACTACGGCAGAACTCAACATGGCGGCCGCTGCGAGAAAAAAAAAGAGAGAAGAAAAACGGTGTATAGAATAAATTGTGACATTATGAAGCAAAACAATAAATTGCGCCAGGCAGAAGACAACGTTCCCGCCATGTTCGACTCTTGCCGGCTGCACTCGCCTGGTCCCCCTTAGAGAGCGTCTGGAAGGTGGGCAGACACTTGACCCATCGGATGACCATGAAGAGCAGCCTGGCGGTGACCTCCTGGACGGAGCCTCCCCAGGGGGGCGCGGGCGGCTGGCCGGACAGCCGCTGCCGCAGGCTGGCCTCGTCCAGCCCCGCGAAGGGACTCGACATGAGCGAGAACGCCGAGCTGGCCAGCGCGCCGTCGGAGCCCAACTTCGCACCGAGTCCCGAAGGGGGCGCGAACAGCCCTCCCGCGTTCATCCCGCTCGGTCCCATCCTGCATGGGTGAGTAGCGAGGAAGGACAACGTTCGTTGCATGACATGCCATTCACAAGAAGGTGTCATGGGGCCGTCTTGTCGGACACTGTGCGGCTTATTGCACGCTAACGCTGACGAAGTCGATAGGGCCGAAAGACAACAGAAGGAAATGCGCACTAAAGAAAGTCTGCAAGTTCACTTTCGTACAGAGTACGGAGATGGCCAATCACGGATAGAGGAATCTCAGAAAATGACGAAGCTCAGTATACGTTTAGTTCTGAAGGAAAATAGTATGTGCGCTGGTACAATGAGCAAGTAAAACGTCATGCTCACTGTCCTTATAGCACAAAGCATATAATCGTATTTTGAGCTTCGTCATTTGCTGTTCATGATGATTGGCCGTCTTTGTGTTCTTTGGGTAGGTGAACTCGCATAACTTTATCAGGGTGGAAAATAAAAATCAAGACAATTTAAATCGTGATTTAGATCGCGTCGGTTTTACTATGACGATTTAAATCAAAACTTGGAAAACGCTTAAGCTTCGCCTTTAACGCGAGAGCGAAACATATAAACACCAGCTCTTTCCCAAGCAGTGCAAGCATGCTTTGTGTGTCCGGCATCCAGGAGATGCACAGAGTTTTTGCGCTGTTTGTTTGATTACTGGGTAGTGAAACCATGTGCCGTAACAACCTTTTTCGTCGTGTACCCAAAGGAGGCGTCGGGCTTGGCCACCTTTTTGTTCGGAAAACTGTTTCTCGTTTTCTTTTTTGAGGGATCAACAGAACCCACTGTTGCAAGTTATGATACAGACCCGACTAGCAGAAGCCCTACCGTCCTTTGTTATAACTTCAGAGTTTGGCCCACCGGCAAAACTAGTTGGTTTCGTAAAGGAGGTTGTTTATTCTTTTAATATTTTGAATGTAAGATTTTCGCGTGAGTATCTGGCGACTGTCACGCGTAAAAGACTGACGCGAGACCTTCTTGATGTTCTTTTTTCTGTGCCACTGTACCGTTTGCAGTACACCTCAGGGCCTGGACAAGATGTACTAGCCCGTGTTAAGAGAATCTGTGTGCCGCCGGCTGTCAAAACGTTTTTCTTTCGGCTGCACAGCTCCACTTTGCCAGTAAAGGTCTGGCTTCAGGAGCGTAGGTTGTACGTCCCTTGGGGTGTAAACTGCCTGCTTTGCCGACAGCCGGAAACGATCGAACACGTGTTAGTGCACTTTTGGGGCATCGTCTTTTATTGGGATGTTTTACAGCGTACCCTGAAGAAAGATCTATGCGTTGACCATTTCACAATTAGGTTTCTTCCTATAGAGAAGGGTGATAACGTGCCATATGACATGTTTCTGACGTTTGGGCTGTACAGTCTATGGCGATGACGCTTGGCGGTGCGACACGCTGAGGTTCAACCAAAAATCGGCGCGCGTATTCTTTATCGAGCTTGTAATTCAGGTAAAAAGTGTTTTTGAAAAAACTGAGACCCCGCCTGAGTGGATTGGCCTGCTGGATAAGCTAATGGGCATGACAGAGTTTTAGCGCCGCCAACGGGTCCAAGTTTGGACCCTTGGTGTTTTAACCTTGTTTGTCGTGTTTTTCGTGTTTTGTGTGTTTTTGCACAATAAAGAAAAAAAATGCCTTGTGTGTCCTAGTAAGTAGCGTGTATGGATAGCAACCGAAGAGTCGTGGGTTCGAATCCCTTTTAAAATGCTTGAAATTTTTCTTTCAGGTAAGTGAATTACTTTATAGAGTGAAATCATTTTAGACATTCGGCGAACTTTAATTCGCATTACATGTCATGTTTTTTAATCACTTTCATTCCACGCGTGACATCACGTTTCACGTGAGCGTTGTGGGCTGTTTGAAATTCCCGCGCGAGGTCATGTGGCTGTGACGTCATGACCCTATCGACCAATCAGGATTTTCCTGTCCGCGATTTTCTCGTCACGCCACCGATACCGGATTTCCTGCGAAACGAGCTCCTTAACGCTATCGCCTTTAAACTATCATGCAGCAATAATCCCCAAAATACTCTCTAATAACTGTTTGTCTCGTTTTGTATGTACACCTGTTTTGTATTTATATAAAAAAATCATAAAGCAAAAAAAAAAATGAAAAAAGGAAGACAATCTATTGGAGGTTGAACACGAACAGCTCCTCTGAGCAAATTTGGGCGTTAAACTTTTTCTACGTTCCAATTCGTTCGTAAGTTACGTAATATTCTACTGCAAGCAAATTAAAACGCGAAAAAAGATACCAAAACAAGAAAACTAATGTAGCTTCTGATCTCGGCGGTGGCTTTCTAGGCGAGCGATGTGCTCTTCTTTCGCAAGGGAATCTGAAACTCTCGACGCAGTGGAACTTTAGGCGATAGCGGCCTCGCGACGGTTGCGGAACCATTTGCGCTGCTGCGCACATCGCTGCTCGTTCCGTTCCCGCTCTTCTTCCTCCGAAGAAGGTTGCCGCCATCTATGAGCGACGGCAGCAACCAGTTGTCTGGTTGCCGAGGCTGGAAAGGTTGCCGCGATCTATGGGCGAAGGCGGCAAGCAGACAACCGGCGAACACAACACTCTGGACAACTACCGTCATCTATGAGCGACGGCGACAACCAGAGTGTTGTGTCGACATTTGTTTGGTACCGGACACGATCCTCGGGAAACTAGCCCTTAACAGCTCTGTAAGGCTGTGTGGCTAAACCCGATTAATTTTCGTTTAAGATTGTTCCATGTTATATTAAGCGGCGGAATGCCAAAGAACAAAATTGGCTCGGACCAACAGGCTTTCCTCGAAGGTGCGCCTTTTGTCCGGTGTCATCCGCTCGCTAACTAGAGCGGGGGCCATCTGGAACCTGGGGACCGTCCGTGTGAATTATGACCAGGGCGCGGGGCTAGCCTCGCCTCACCAGAGCGACCCCTCCAAAGCTCCCCGGACCCCACGTGCAAAGAAACGGGACCTTGTTAAAGTATTCTTGGAAAACTCACTTTCCACTTGCTCTGGTTCTGTTGTCGCTTGCTTCGCTTTTAGAAGTTTGCTTTGATTTTGTTGTCGCTTGCTATACTTTTAGAAGTTTGCTTTGATTTCGTTTGCGCTTGCTTTGGTTTGAGAGGTTTGCTTTGGTCTTTGCCCGCGGAATGAGTTAGTCTGGAACTGGGAGCGGAGAGAGACGGACTTCTCAGCAACACCCTCCTAACCCACACTCCGGCAACAAGTGCGCCGATATCTGGCACCGTACTATTTCTGAAACCTTGCTTGATTGATAGTCCTGAATTTTCTATTAAACTACTTTTCATCTTTACGAACGTCTGAGCGGTTTGGTGGTCTGCCGGCGAAGTTACAGGTGCGAGCGGAATTGCTGGACGTCCGGAAGCTTTTCAACAAGCGACGCCCGGCAGCGATGAAACATCCATCGTCGACAGAACAACGAAGCAAAGAACATTTACTAGCTCCACTGTAATAAGCTGCTTTCGTTCTATTATGGCGGGTTTACATAAATAATCAGTTGTTATTTAAACGGTTCTTTAGAAAATTTGAATGTAGAGTAACCCCTTTTTTTCCGTATTATTTTCAATGATCGAACGGATGATCAATAAATATGCGACGTTTCGAAATACATATAGGAATAAAGAATCACTTTATTCTAATTACAGTTATTTACATCAAATTAATCTGTTTAAATAAAGACAATAAAATTAAATGTATTAAAAATATTTCTTTTTTCGCTTTGCTTTATTAGAGTGCATTGACACTTTGCACACTCGCCAGATTACAGCCGCCATGGCTGACCTTCTTTTGTCACGAGTCTTCACAAAGGCCAGTGCTGGAGAGAATGACACAGTAGAATCTAAAATGGCAATAACCTGTCCTGCTGTGGTAATAATGAAACTAAGTGATAAAAACAAGAGGTAACAAAAACTGAAGGTCTGTTATGGCGGCGCGCCCATGCACAGCCGCTGCAAAGCGTCTATAGTTATCTATGCACATAGTCGCTGACAGCAAAAGAAACGCAGGGCATGTTGAGATGCTGGGCCTCTAGCACGTGCTCGTTGCTTACCGTCGTGACTTTGAGCGCGTGTGCCGAGGTGTTATCGAAGGTAGAAAGCTCTTGCTGGAAGCGGAGCTTCCGTTGAATATCTTCTGTTGTAGCGGTCTATGATCAGTGACAGGACCAGGAGGCGTCTTTTTGAGATGTCAAGCCCCAGGACTCGTTCGTTGCTGCTTTACGATATACTACGACTGCACGGGCACGCTCGAAGCTCACAAGAAGCCGAAGCGTGATCGAAGGCTATAGGGTGCTCGCACTGGTAGCGGGACAAAACAAAAAGACCTCCTTGCCGTTCTTATCTCATCAGTGACTTTATAGACACTAACAGATGAAGGACGGAAGAAAATAACTTCGGTTGTCGCGCCTCTCGAGCGACCATCATAATTCCGTGGCACTTCAACATCTCGTAAGGTTCGACAGTGTGCGCACAGCCAAAGCACGACAAAGAGCAACGAACGCGTGTTGCAGGCTGGACATCTGAAGGAGACGTCGAAGTGCCACAGAGAAATTGGCGCCGCGTGACATATGTACCGACTCAGTTTCCTCGCTTAATTTAGCGGAGAAACTGACTTCATTTCGCAGCAGCCGTCCGGGAACTTCACCGAGGGGGTGAAGATGGTCCGTGCGAGGAGCCGCGAAACTCGCTCCGCAACCCGGCACACTGTCGGCTGCGGCATGTCCACATCTTCCCGTAAAAACTTGGAACGTCCTGGCACCATAAAAGCTCAAAGCAACGAGGAGCTGCAGCATCGTTTAGGGCAACAGACCCTGAGTACTCGCGCTCCCGGCCTAGACAGCAGAGTGCTCGCTACCGTCGCCTTCGTGAAGCGGCACCGCACAAGAAATTCGCGGTCACTGAAGTGTTCCAGCGGGCTTAGGCGTTCTCTGAAACACCGTCTTGTCACATGTCTCGATTCGCTGTCGCCTGCGTCGTTGTAGAGGATCTTATCTGCTCTTAAAACGAAGTGCACGAACTCCGCGAACGATTCGTCGGCCGCCATGACACTCCAAACTCATGTCGAGGAGCGACTCGAGGAAGCGACAGAGCTACCTTCCGAGGAAAGAGTCGAGTATTTCCTTGAGTCGAGGAGCGTTTGGAGTGGAGGTCGGTTTATGAAGCGCAAAACCGGCCTCGAGTGGGTTTTGAGTCGAGTTTGAGTCGAGTTTGAGTCGAGTTCGAGTCGAGGCCCGTTAATGAATTCGGCTGTTAGTGTCAATACACGGCTTGAACGTGACGTCATCGCAACCTGCTGGTGGTCGCTCCTACTTGTTCTTGCCGAGAAAGAAATGATGCGCAATGTGTGCTGCTGAAGGTACCGGCTTAGCGGCAAGACCGCCACAATGGCCACCGGTGGGACGCCAGTGCGAACCATTTATAGCGGCCAAAATCGACGATACGGCGGCCAAAAAAAGACGTGTTCCGGCGCCACGTACCTGGCGCTGTTCCAGATGAGCTCCTGCGAGCGCTCGGCGTTGAGCAGCATCTGGAGCAGGCCGGCCGACCCGATGACCCCGTCCTTGGGGAACAGCGGAGACGGGGGGCCGCCGTCCGACGGCGGCGACAGCATGCCTGCCAGCGGCAGGGCGTCGAAGTGCGCGTGCGCCTTGCCGCCGGGGGTCCTCCGAAGGCCAGGGACGGCAGCAGCAGGCCCGGGGCCGTCGCCCTGGGAGCGGCCTGGTTTGGGTGGTGGTGCAGGGCCCCGTGGGTGTCTCCGCCGCCTCCTCCGCAGCCGGGATCCTTGAACTTGGGCTTCCTGGGGCCTCGTTCGTGTTGCACTGCTGGAGAGAAGGGTGGCGTGGGCCCGGTCAGGGCCTCCGGCTCGTGTCGGCCCTTCCTGCTCAGAGTTCCGTATCTTTCGGATTATAGGCCGGTTTCACGTAGCGTATACTTCCAGTTTGAAATCTCACCAGACGAACTTTAGCCGTATGTGACGGTATGTCTTTCCATGCTCGGAGGCGGTGTTTTCTAGGTCGATCGAGTTTATTTTCCGTCACAATCGACTGCCTCTGCCGGATTAGTCGGCGACACAAAGGAGCATAATCTGGTGCTCTATTTTTATACATACCCGGTTTTATTCAGACAGCAGACGAGCCGGCGTTTGAGACGTTGACCCGTCGGTGGCCACAAAGGCCGTGCCGCCCAGGTGGCTCCGAAAGGTAACAAATCGGAATAAACTTGTATTTAGGCGAGGCAGTTACGTCCCTGATCGTACTTACTGAAAGCTGTTGTTGATGGAGCTGCTCGACATGCATTTAACAACACCAAAAACGACGCCAATAACTAAGCGTCTTCGTGTAAACAAGTGGGACGCTGTTCATCAACATAGGGTTTTACAACATAAAAAGCGTCCTTAGATAGCCGTGTACGGCGCATAATCCGCACGTTAAAACCGCTAATACAGCAGTACATTTTGAAAACGTACTGCTGTATTAGCGTACAAAGCAGCTTGTATGAAACAGAAAAAGATTACTAACATACTCTTCCATTCGTCAAATCCACCGCTTCTCGTAATAATAAACGGGCTTGAAAAAACAACATCAACAACAACCACCACCACCACAACAACAAGAGCAACAGCAACAGCAACAACATAAACAACAACAACAAACAACCCTTCTATAGGCCGCACCTGTAGAATGCCCATCCCGCAGAAAATTTGAACTTTTAAATATGTACAGTTCGCAGATTGTAGGCCGGAAAATCTGTTAAGTATTACGTACCATTCGTAACGGTCCAAGACAAAAGGGAGTTTTCGTGGATCGTTTTCGCCGTCGCGCAACACTCTCCGCAACCCGCTACGATACCCGGAACTCTACAGTCGAGGCCATCGGCGCACAGGCGCATGCAGTAGCGGCTTCTTCGTTGCGGAGGGCTTAGCGGAGAGGGAAACGCGATCTACGAAAACTTCCTAAAGTTCACACTGGCCTTCTGGCCCCGCTCGCAAGGGATATCGGGCGGGTAGGAAACAATTTTGGCCGGGATGCGGTCGACAGACTGAAGCCAGGTTAACATGATGCAATTTTGATCGAAATTTCGCAAGTGCGACGTTGATCACCGCGCCGACGCACCAAGAGAGCCGTCATGGTGCGTCGGCGGTAAACCTCTCCCTCGGCGCCGTGCGACAGCGCGACTGCGTGATGACCATCGTTCTCTCGTAGGTCATGATGCCCATCGTTCTCTCGTAGGTAATGATGCCCATTTAGATATATAGTTCGTTACAACTCACAACTCAAGAACAGCAGGAGACCCGGGGTCCTTCCCTCTTTCCACCGTCAGGGCGAATGGTGAAAAGGAGGAGAGCGGACTCCAGCCTTTGCTGGGTTAATGTGAAAAGAGGGAAGAGCTCCGTCTCCTACTCTTCTTGAGTTGTGACATTAAGCAATGCAAAACGTCAGCTAGCATTGCTTAATGTCACAACTCAGACTGCGTTTTGTTTTTTGGTCTAAACACGTGTTTTAGCATCGCATTCGCCTCCGTAAGTTGCGGTGATTGGCTCTCCGAGTGTCGTGCGGGAAAGTAGACGCACGGGCTTTTTTTCAGAGTGATAGCCCTCCTTCGATAGGCCTCGATAATCTCCTGCCCGAAGCGGTTGCGGCGACATCCTATTACAGGGTCGTCGTGGCGGCGAAGTTTAAAGAGCAAAATAATATCCAGGCTATACTACACTCACCCCTAAGCTGAGACTGCAATGGAATCTACGTCCTCGTTGAATTAATCATACGTCTCTCTTTCGCCTCTTCATCACGCTCCAGGCCATACCCACGCGCGGAGAGCTGGGTCAGGTGATTAGAGGGAGGCAGTCGATTGATCCGGCGGACATGTAGCTCCCACCGTAGTCTCAGCTTAAGGGTGAATGAACTTCGACGCCTGGACGGCTCATTGTAGCAGTCTGCGGCTTATTGTGGAACGTCTCGGCCTAACAGCGGGTACTGGTAATCTGTGTCAAAGGACCGGCGACTTCGGTGAAAGGTTGGTGCCTCCTTTGAGATTCTGAAGCCAAAGTCGGTATGCCCAGAAGGAAGAAGTCGCCTGCTATCTCTTTTCGTCTGCGGCTGCGTCTGCTATCCCAGATGAAGCCATACACGGCCACGTCTGTGACTGCGATTACAAGGATACGACAGTAGCGCATCGAATCGAGTTAGCGTATCGAATCGTCCCATGTAAACGTCTCGATCCGCCAGCCAGCCGCATCGAATCGAATCCGATCCGATCTGTTTGAAGAGGCTTGTTTGAGATTTTCAAGCCGAAGAGAGACCTCCATGTAAACTCTAGCGAATCGAATCGGGTGTTTGAAGGACGGGGAAAGGTGAAGAAGAAGGAAGGGGGAAAGGCTAAAGATGACCTTCAAACTTTGCTCCCCTCCCCCTCTCCGTTTTGTGTCACCGTCCAGACCGCGTAGTCACCGATGGACTCCCCTAACAACCCCCCCCCACCCCCGCTCCCCTTTCCGACAGGTCACGTGGGGTACACTGTAATCATTCGACGCGAGGTATTGCCACCGGTCGATTCGAGTCCATGTAAACGCAGTGATTAAAGTGAATTCAATGCTCTAACTCAGTTCGATGCGCTAAGGTCGCATCCATGTAAACGTAGCCTGTGACATTTACAGTCGTGAATATTGCGAAACCAGCTTTCCTTTGACTCTGCCCAAAAACAAATCCAACGCAAAACATATACCAAGAGGCCTTAGAAAGTAACCGGGTCGTGCCATATAAGGTGGCAAGGGCAGAATCAAAATAAAATACGTTTGAATAACAACCGCAGGGCAATGACCGTCTGGGGGAGGGGAATTTTCACGCTTGGTGTGTGAATCTGAGTTTGAGTGTGAAGGACAAAGGGCAGTGTAGGAAGAGACTCGGAGGAGATCGGACGCATCACATTGTCGAGCGGGGCGACGAGACCACTACCGCCAATGGTCCCATGCCAAGTACAGGACGGAGTTTCGTCGAGTGTGTGCGTGCCATCTTAAAAAGTAGGGGGACGCAAGAGGGCCCCGCCCATAGTGAGCCAGCCAACCGCCGGAACTCCTCCACCTTGGACTGCCCGCTCAGGGAACCGTCGTCAACCATTGACACGCCAGATGAGACTTTTTGTACTCGCCGTTACTTTTTGGAATTAGCAGATTGTGATTCGGTTAATCGCAGTAGTTTATCAGTGATTGTATAAGCATCCGTAAACCTAAATTTGTGAAACCCTATTTTTGTAAGCGTTATATCCAGTATTACCGAAGCAATTCGTGCAGAGTGTATGCCGTGTAACTAACTTTTCGACTACAACTAAATTAAATTTTCTTCGTGTTTTTGTCACACGTCTCCATCTTTCTTCATTGTTCAGATTCTCTAGCAGAGCGTGGACCTATCGCTCTGTCAGTGGTCCACCCTTTAGCAACGTCACGCCCAGAGAGCTCTCTTTTGAATTTTTTGGTTGTAACATGGACCGAGAAGTACGCTACAAAGTCCATGCAACGTAGACCGGGAACGCATCGCGCGAAGATGCAATCGATGGTGGTCGTTTCTGTTCCTGATCGTCCGGACCCTGATCTTGATGTGGTCGCCCGCGTTTTGGTGACATTGTGAAGGCTAGAGGGGAAATGGCACGCGCGAAGGAGAAGCTGGTTTTTGTATGAAAACAGATTACGTCACACTGTTGTCTGTTTGCGACGGTCCGCGCGCTTCCCTCCAGCACCACCCAGATACAAAGCCTTTGCGCTGAATTTTCAGGGTCACCAAGAGAGGGGAAGCGCACTTTCTTCCTCCCCTTTCCATTCCTCGCTCCGGATGTTCTTTTTACACCACGTGTTTCTGATCCTCTCTTTCTTTCCCTTTCCACCACTCTCCGCTACGCGTGCCTTCTCACACCACCTGCTTCTGCTCCTCCCGTTCCTGCGTGCTGGGTCCGTAGCTCAGTCAGCAGCACACTCCGCTTTCACTCCGGTGACCGGGTTTCGATCCCTCGCACCGGTTGCCTTTTCTTTTCAAGATGGTCTAGCGGTCACGGACTGACCGACCTACACATTTTGTGCATACACGGCTCCTGACGTTGGTTGGCCCTATAAAGGTGCCGCTCTAATATGCCGATGGATAGACTATTCTCGGTTGGTCTGGAGCTTACTGCTACGCCTCCTGTTTTCTACAAGAATGGGAGTTTTCTCAGGACAGCGGTTTTACAGTACCATTTTCGTTTAAACCACCCGAGAGTGGATGGAGAGTACGAAGAATCTAAGGTGGGAAGAAAAATGAACAACATGACAGAAGGCAGCCTCTCTTCCACTTTAGATACTGTTTCATCGATAATTTTAAAGTACTGTTTTCATGTTTTCTTTCACCACGCCCTTTGCACGCGGATCAAACTTCACTAAATTAACAATTTACTAGCAAAATAAGCAGCATGACATATCCTAGCTGTGATTTTCAAAATACTGTATAAAACACCAACGATCGGATTCGTCACCGAGGCATCTCGCCGTCACGATAGAGTTTGGAAACCCGAAGGGCGTCCCCAGAGGAGCCACACAAACATATCAAACTTTAGAAGCCCTAATAACATGTTGATTCCTGTGAGCCAGGCGTCCCAACAACGCGAAGCACAGTTTCATCGCTGTAGCAAAGCCGCGAGCGTCCCGCTGTACGACGCTCAATCCGGAAAAATAAGCGCCGCAACGCCTTCGCGCTCCGCGCTTCCAGCTTTTCCACACGTACGTACGCACGCCGAGTGCAGGGCTCGAGAGATCCGAGCTCGGAGCGGCGTTTTCTCGAGAAGCGTTACAAGAGAGGGCAGCCGGTGCCGCGCTCCTCGCTGCTGTTTGACCGGGGTTTAGGCGCCTCGCCGACCTCGTTCCCCAAACAAGCTGCACCGGCACACGCCGCGAGAGGAGCGACGAGCGGCACTTAGCCCACGCTCTAACTCCTTTCAGCCCTAAGCTGACAGCGCCGCGGAAGCTAAAACGCTCGACGGAACAAATCAACTCCCTCCATTTCATCGCCTCGCCCCTGCTCTCCGCTCGTAGGTTTAGGCGGGAGCACGATCACGTGACGAAAGGCAGACGTATGACTGGGCCGTCGAGTTGGTAGCTTTCACCGCACTGTCAGCATAAGGTTCGGACTGAGCATAGCGAGCGCGCACGGCCGTGTGCCACTTCACGACGGAGCCGACAAGCGGCTAAGGCCAGCGGGGATGACAGGGCGGGAAAGCAGAACATCAGCGAGCCCCGAGCTACGTCGTCGTCGTCTGCTGTGTCAATAAGCGCCTTCCGGGAAACGCGCGGAGGGGGGGGGGCTTAGAGGAAAACGTGACGGCGGAGCCGCGACACGCCCCCCGATGCTCTTTGCCATATAAATCCGTTGCTCCGCGCGCCTCGAGAGCGCCGGGGAGAAGATATCGGGCCTCTACTCCGTTTCACGTTGCGATGGACCGCAGCGAACGCTACACGAGCCATATCCCAGCGAATCCAGCGTTCTGGATATACCACGTGACGACGCGCTCCGCACGTTGTCGCTTGAAAATGGCGGTGCATAGACGCGGACATTGGCGGTCCCGAAGGGCACATATCGCTGGTGACGGCTTGATATGCACAAAGGGGCAGCGAAATATCACCTGTAAGGTCTGTACCTTGTAATTTCCTAGCTTACTTCGCAAGAAAACATCGCAATCACGCATTGTATAAAACTGAATAAGTTGACAAGCGCTCGAGCGACCTCAACGCGACGCGGTAAAATCAACGCGCCTAACCTTTCGTCTGCGTTCTTTCTCCGCTCTTCTGTCGCTTTCTTTCTCGTTTTTTCTGTCGGGACCGCCGATGTCAGCGCCCAGTATTTGGCACGTTCTGCTCCCGTCTTTACCTCCTGGTTGCTGCACGCCTTCCCCAAGGTCATGCGACACTCACGTGGTGTGGTATATGGGCTTCGATGGCTCATAAACATCCTCTGCGGCTCGGACGCTATGGGCCGTCCATACGAAGTTGCTACGAACCCCGCGCTGTGAACATATACCACGTGACTACACGCTCCGCGCGTTACTGACGGCGCTTCTTCGAACGGTCACGCGCCACTCACAAGACATTGGATTGGCCCGTATGAATCGTAAATTGCTCCCTCTCCGCGCGCTCCCTTCTCCGACCTACCGATAGATCTCCGGAGCGAGAGCCCATGGCCTCCGAGATCCCAAAGCGCTGCCGGATCTCGAAAGAGTAGTTACCCTATAGACGCTTTGCAGCAGCTGTGCATGGGCGCCGCCATAACTGACCTTCAGTTTTTGTTTCTTCTTATTCTGTTCGCTTCACCTCATCACTGCCACAGAATGACAGGTTATTGCCACCTTAGGTGCTACTGCGTCCTTCTCCCCAGCATAGGCCTCGGTGGAGGCTCATAAACGCCCGCTTCAGTGGCTCGGCATTTCGGTAAAACAGAAGAAGGTCGGCTATGGCGGCTCGATCTGGCGCGTGTGTAAAGCGTCTATACTCTTCGCGGTCGCTCATGAGGGTGCTGGAGAGCGCGACAGAGAAAGTGTCGAAACCCCTCGACCCATCAGACGGTTTCTGCAGCATTTTTGCTGTGCCCTTTCCTGTATCATGGACCTGGGACTGTCTCGCATATTGAAAAACGATTTGGTGGTCGTGTTTGCAAAATTTCGGCACATGAATCTGAGAAGGAACTGTAACGACGTTACTCTTTGGAGTTTCTTTAAAATAATAGTAATCCCGTTACAGTTACAACTTATTTTCACTAAGCAATAACGAGTTACATTTACAAGTTACTGAAAACAGTGAGCAGTTACTTTTTTTGCCCAAGACTGGTCTGGGGCAAATCTCCGATAATTATCGTTGCGCAGATGCCAGCTGCAGTTTCGGTCCTTGGTACAATATTGGAAGGCGACAGTTTTATGACTCATTACCCTTGTTTCATGTATTCGTTCACCTCGTGACAGGACGAGACTCCCTCGTTTCTTCGCTCAAAAGAGAGGCACGGGGTTTTCCTCACTCCTCTTTAAAGCAATCCAGCCCCAGAGCCTTAGCTGATCAACGGGCCTGCATAGGTGCCGTCTTTGGAAACCACTGGCGATGTCTTGTGGTGTGTGAATTACGTGAGAAGGGCTTAGCGAGAATACAAATGAGCAGAAATTAAGATATCTTTTTCATTATCCACGTTCAAAAAACACTATGAGAAATACTTGAAGAGCATTTTGAGAATCGTTTCACGTGAATAACATGAAGCAAAACCTTACAGCCGCAGGACGTTCCGTGAAAGTAGCTTGTGGTACAGTTTCATATATCTAGTCAAAAAATTGTTCACGTTTCCACTCCAGTTACCCAAAGTGGCCCGAGTAGCTTCCGCAGAAACAGTACGCACAGTTCTTCGCTGTGTTTCTATGAGTTCTGTGCTTTGCACCACATCAGTGGGCACGATATCGCGCAAGGAAGCAAAGCAGCGAGGAAACTCTTACAAGTCTGACTGCTTCGCCTGACATCAGCTGAATCAAGTACATCTACCACAGACTTGCAGGTTAGCTTGCAGACCCAAAGTGCTTCTAGCGTCAGATATCTGAATCCCCCGCGATCCAGAATTCTGAGGAAGCTGAAGGGGCTGTCCGTAGAGCGTGGCTGCTGGAGGAGTGTCTTGCAGGCTGGACAGCTAACCTAAAATAAATATCGAAAAAACCGTTCGGATGAATTTTCAGTTTGCATTCAAATTAGTCTTGAATTAAACAGTTATGTGTCCCATGCCCCAGCATTTTGACAAAGTTTTCACATTACGACACTGACAATACTGACATGACGCAGTTCTCTCGCCTTTTCTTCACATGCAAGGGTATACGTAGCCCGCTATGTAGGCCAGTGGAGCGAGTTCTAGGCCCTCTGAGACTTGACTGGAGACGCCAGGTGACCTCAG
>JAZHYW010046210.1:0-11906 GCA_037355805.1 Ixodes ricinus | reverse complement strand
ACCGTATTTACCGCACAATGAATGCATCATGTACGAATCACCCCGTCGGCTCTCAAATTTCGACTTTTTTTCCCTTGCTAAACGCACCCCAACTGGACGTCAAATTCTTGACCTTTCCACGCGCGAACTTTTCTATCCTGGTGCAACGCTACGAATGCAGTGCAGCGTGATGAACAAAACGCCTTGTGCGTTAAAAAATCAACAACAAAAAAAAGATTTTTTCACAGCGCATGGATTTTAGTTACGCCGCAAGCGCAAGGAGTTAAAAGAGAAGCGGAGAAGACTCGCCTACAAAGCGAAACAAAAAAGCTTGTGAAAGTGTGAAAAAAAATCCACGGAACAAGAGAAAAACAAAACAGAGGCACAGCGGTCGGTTGCGAGCCGTTGCGCAGAAGATGGAAAGAGAAGCGGTGAAGCCCTCGCCTAAGCAGCGAAACAGCTTGTGTAAGACGGCAATGCATCCGCTTTGGTTCCAGGTCGCGCGCCGCGAGCAGGAAATGAGAAAGAGAGGAGCCCGCCCAAGCAAAGCGCACATAATGAGGTATCCTGCCCTCGCCTCCTCGCACTGGAAAGAGGCGACAAGCCCTCGAATGAGCCTTTTCTCCCTGGGCAGCGAGGTCGCAAGCATGGGCAGCGAAAACAAAACAACTGCAAAGGCGGGGGGGGGGAACAAACAAACAAACACAAACAAAAAATAGAGAGGAGATTTCTTTGTTTTTGGCATCGCAGTCCCGCGCCGCGCGCAAGAGATAAGAAGTGAACGTCGATTTTTGTGGATAAAAGGTCCGTTTATTATGCAAGGATGGACGCAAATGACCGCGTAATGAACGGCACTTCCAACTTTGCCTCGATTTTTGAAAAAAGTGCGTTCATTATGCGAGAATACGTATTAGAAAATTCTTTGCAGAGCACGAGAAACTATTGTACTGACGCTTGATTTCTGTTTGTAAAGTGCTACACCCAGCTCAAATAATACATGCAAAGAATGTGAGGCATCGAGGTCAACCACAGACACTCAGCTTGCATAGGCCAAGTACGACCCAGCAAAGTATAGAGCTAACCCCAGCTGGCTCTCGCAGAGTAGTGCTTGGGCTGGTCCTCCCAACGACAAGGGGAGGAACCAATCGCAATGCTGTCAGGGCCACATGTGACAACTAAACATCTAGATTGTGCATTGAACACAAACTACTTCCTTCTCAAACCTGATGTGTACTTTGAGCAAAGGGTAACATTTTATGAAGATGAAAAGAGGGCAGCAAGCAGACTTTTCACTCCCTGTAAAGAGTTAAAGTCAGGTAAGGATGCTTTTCATTTTATACGAGGCGAGTGTACACCGGCTGCACATTTCCTGTGGCCCCGATGACAAACCAGAAATAAAGACTGAGACAGGAGTCTCGAACATGCCCGTGAAGAACTCCTGCCAAGCTCAGCACCACCTGTGTGACAATACGGTGAGCCAGTTTCGCTGGATGCTCAACCATAGCCTGGACGCGTAGGCCACACAAACCAAGGCCAAAGATCTGTCACTAGTGAGCAGGAACGAAGCTGCCGAAGGCCGTAGCATCACTTGCAATCACATGGAACATAGGCGTGGGAACAGTAAACATTTCCCAGGTTGTCGGTGCTAAGCCAGAACTGCACCCATTAGGGTAGTCAGCTTTGACAAGAAAACACCAAATGAATGGTGGATTGGCTCTTCAACTAGGAATTTTCCAGGGCGAGTTAGTGTGCTCAGAAAAAGTGGCAGTGGAACGCAGAGGAAGTGTGGGTACCGTCGCTCTTCCTCGCCACCCCCTGAACTCTTCCCTTAGCAGCGATGCGAGCAACATGGTCTGAACACGGCTGAGACAGGCCTAAAGTTACTTTGGACTTACATCAAACACACATCATAGCAGCCCGCAGCCAAAGGTGGGATGGAAACGGGCAATTGCTGGCGGACGTTTCAAATAGTTTAGAGTGAAAATACGAGCAATTCTCACTTCCGGTCCCCCTTCCCCCACCCAACTGTCCCAAGGTTCCCACTTCAAAATCTAGGTTTTCACCCCTAAGATCCTGGTAGTCTCAAGAAGGTAACTAGTACTTTAAGACCTATAAAATGCACGATTTCGCTCCGTTTCTGGCAAACATCTATAGCTCGTTTCCAATCCAAGCCCCCCAGCCCACGCCATAGGCCCAGCCAAACTCCCACAGCTGCCGGTTGCTCTCTCTTATCTCGGCCGCAAAGCAGGCCGGGTAGATCACCAGGGCTATCAGGATGCACAGCACTGCACGAGGCACGTGTTGCCGTGAGGGGAAAAGGCAAGGAGCCGAGGCGGGTCCACGCGTGACGATGACACACCCAGAAAGAGGCAGGCGGGAGACAAGGCAACAGTTAGAAAAAAAAAGGCAGGTGCTGGCGCCGTAACGCTGGGAAAGACAAGCAGATGCTCCCAGGTGCATTTACTTTTTCATGAACACCAATGAGTGGCACATCTTAAGACAATTTCTTGTTGACTAGATTTACCCACTGATTAAGACTTGCAACAACTGCTGGGGACCGAAGCACGCGTACTCGTAAAAATACCAGGCAAGCGCCACTCAAAAAACTGAGAGATAATCGCGGAAAAATTTGAGTTGGGCGCCTTGTCAGGGCATCAATTTTAGCCGAATAAATGCATCAGTGCGTGTTTCTCACAGCTTACAAATTTGGGAATGGGCGCGCGCTTATTGTGGAATGGGCGGATGCATGATAATCTATGATTAGGTCATGAAACAAGAGCCTGAACGTGCAAGGTCTTCTTTGCACCTTCCATAATATTGTACAGCAAGCAATCTCCATCAGTCGATGCATAAATGGCATCAGTGATGCTGTTAAGGTGAGCATACCCCGCTGCAATAAACATTTTTTAGTATCTAACTGTAGTTGCTGTGCATGCCAGTTTGTTGTTTTTTTTTCGTTTCAGCCTCCCAATGTTCAACAGGACGAACTTGCAGAAACAGCTGTGCTCTCCATAGAAGAAACATGGCTTTCAAACAGCATTTCAGCAAACTTTCAGGGAAACTACTGATACTCTTTAAAGGGCAACATGTGACCCTAGCTTTCTGCAGTGAACGCAATTCTCTATGCATACTCCTCAGATAAAATGCAAGGAGGGAAAGAAGAGAGATACTTAGAAGAGAGGAGAAGGCTTCACATGCTCCTCTGGTGACAGCCAAGGAGATTAAAGAAACACCAACAACCCCGAAAATGTTTTTACGTTTTGATTTTTTTGTCAGGAGATTTAATATGGTGTCAGAAACCCCGAAATTGAAACACGAGCACGGAAGCTCATGGAGAAAAATCACGCAGCTACACCCGACCGCATTTGTTTTTTTTTGGTTTTCTCCGGTTGTTTGGTGTGTAAAGCAGATGATGAAGTTGCATGCACAGTTTGCCACGCACTTGTTTTGCACTTATATCCCTTCCGCTCGATGTTTGCTCCCTTCCGCTCATCGGTACCATGAACGACAGTTCCGAGTAGCGGCCCCACGTCCGTCGCAGTGTTGATCCATCGTGTGCCACCATCGCGTCGTCCAGCCCGCGGCAAGTTCGCCACATTGAAAATGGCCTGTGTACACATACTTTCTATAATCTGTGCAACATTTTTTTTTCAATATATTTGCAGTTTTCTGGTGGACGCCTACAAAAATGGGGTTCATATTCTTTTCAACTTTTAATATTGAATGTGAACCTTAGATGACCCAAGACTTTGAATATATTTGGTACACATGGTTTGAACGCACACATGACCATAAAAAGAAAGTGAGCACGACTGACACCAGCCAATTCTCGACCTGCTGTTTTTGGGCGGAAAGAAAACAAATTTCAAGCCACAAATTACGTTCAGGGTAGTTTGGCTCTTATGGGTCATGTGCAAATAAAAAACTCAGTGAGCATGAACACCCTGTCTGTGTCCCTTTAAACTCTTGAGAGGGGACAGGTAAAGAGAATATGGGAGAAGAGAATGCAAGCAAAAGCATGAAGCATATGTCGGCCTTTAAAGCAAACAACTTCCCAGAAAAACAGATCTTGTGCCGAAGTTACCAGAAAGCCGCACCACCCAAAGAGCATGCACGCCTGCTGTCAGGACTGAAACCAAACGAAATCACACCTTTGTCAACCAAATTTATGCTTAATCTGTACACCCATCTAATTTCAGGAACAACCATAGTCAATGCCTCGTAAATCTGACTCATTGATAGGTTAAGTGCAAACACATATTTTGCATGAAAACGAACATCTTCGTGCAGGGGTCTTGAGACAGAGAAAGGTGTGTGTCTGGGGTTGTAAAGTGGGGTGGATACCTAACTACGGCACTACTAGATGAATGTGTAAATCTTGGACTTCTCGATGAACTTCACCAGGCAATTCAGGATCTCCTTTCGGTGTTGTTCTTTTCCTCTCGGGCTTGTCTGCCTCAAAATACCAAATATTCAGTTATCCGAACAGCTTGCGCAGGGGACGCAAGTGCCTCGTATAAAAGGACATGCCCGATGACGACCTCTTTAGAGGAATTCACACTCATCTCATGTTTGAACACGAGCTGCACTACCCGGAAAGGAGGGCAGGAGTACTCACACGCGCAGACCATGACGTGAGAAGGCCAGCCTGTACATGAGGTACTTGCGGACCGGGTTCTTGCTGCACAGGCCGCACCCGTCATCACTGTGGCCGCTATGTCGCACAGCAACGTGATCACGCGACAGCGCCGCCGCCGCTTGAATGCATGCTGCAGCAGACGAGAGAAAAATCAAAATTGTTTGTAGGAAGGTGCAGAACATTTCAATTAGTATCGCCTTCTGCAAGCTGCCATCTTTGTGTGCTGGGCTGTGGAACATGCTCTGAGAACGTGCAGTAGCTCTCTTCTGCAGTGACTCGGCCTCTTTGTCCTGTCGTTAAGCGCTGCAAAAAAAAAACCAGACAGAAGCAGTTTGCCTTTTAATGCCATCCGGTGTCTCAGTTGCAGATGAACAATGTAGCCAGTGCAGTATGTTTGCTAGCCTGGGCTCTAATGCTGCATCATGTGTAGGTCCTTCGTTTTCCGGTTTAATTTTTATTATGTCCATTACATAAATTCAGGAACAGGAAAACCCACTGAAGACTTTGGAAGCTCAACCCTAAACTAGAGGGGCCAAAAGAGGAAGGGCAATCTTAAACGAGGACAGACGGAGGACAATGGGGACACAACCATCGGAACATAAAACTTAGCGGACGTTAAAATAGTTATTGATATAAATAAAATCTGAAAACGAAGGACCCTAATCATGTGGGAGTAATTGCTTTGTATGGCAGTACAATGTTTACATAGATCAAAGTGGGCAGGGATGGGGATAGCAGTGATGGAAGCAGCATTTGATCTTTTGTAGCAGGCAAAATATTGATTTGGAGCAGCCACTGACACTTTTGGAGCAGATGCCAACATCTGTTGGTGTGTCACTTGAAAATAAAAACAAGTTACCTAATGCATCGATTGCTAAATGAATTCACTTTAGATGACGACTGAAGCTTTAGATGACGACTGAAGCTTTGATAACCTCGTCCAATGGCGCCATCTGGTTTTAGCAATAGTTTCGGCGTAATCCATCTTTGATACCAATTTTAATAGAGAAATGGGCCACGCATGAATGTAATATATTTTTTAGCATGCTTAGAGCGTATAGGTTGAGTTATAACCATATATAGACTATCGCAGAAAGTGATTTAGTGCCCCTTTAAAAGTATAAGTAAACATTTCAGTTGAGAGAAAGCCTCTCCCCCTCTCTCTTTTACACCAAGTAGTTTACTGAACCTATAATTAAAATTCCTGTAAAATGCCCCCACTCCCCCCCAAAAAAAAACAAAAAAACAACAACAGCATATCCGCTAGAGCAGGGGTTCTCAAACTTTTTGGTCTCGCGGAACCCCAGGAAGCCTCTAAACCTGCCGCGGAACACCCACCCCCCTTCCATATTTGCTGACCGGAAGCAACAGATGCACAATTGTAGTTTTGCTTGTGTTGCTTCCCATATATCCCCACCATATCAATCGCAATGTCAGTACAAAGTGAGATGAAGGAGCTTTGTATGGTCCTGCCGCGCAGCCTGCAGCGTTAAGGGGGGGGGTTGCAATTTGGGTGTTCACAGAACCCATGCGACCAGCTCGTGGAACCCCGTGTTCCTCGGAACCCAGTTTGAGAACCCCTGCACTAAAGTATGCGTGTCAATAACAATGTGCCCGCAACTTTTATGAACCTACCGAATTCAAGATTCTAATATCATAAACTGCAGAAACAATCGCCCTCCAATTTTATGAAAACCAACAGTTGTGCTTTAAAAGTGACACTGTGCTTTACCGGCATTGGAACGAGTTGAGTCTCCTGACTGCTGCACAAAAACTACCTTGATCCGCGTTTCCTTCCACCTTTGCTGCAAGATAAACATCACCTAATTACGGTAGATAGATACGCAAGTTTTTTCAAAACCTGCTACGTCTTTTCAATATGGCAGCTTTGAAAGTGCAATCATTACTGTTGTGTGTTAGCGAGGTTCGAGAAGTTTTCTTTTAGATAAAAACCATATCTAGAAAAGTGCTTTTGAAATTAAGAAATCATTTTCTGGCCCAATGCAGTTAGAGCTTGGATGTGATGAACATCAGAGCATAGCACGATTATGAGATGATAATTAGTAAACCAATTCAGAGCATGATTATGACATGATAATTAGTAAACCAATTAACATATTATAAACCAATTTCACTAAGTCTGCCCTAAATTAGGGACCTGAACCCATTATCAAAATTGGTCAAAAATTGTATATAGCAAAAACAAAACTAAAAATAAAAAAAACTACCATAAAATCCAAAGAGATGCCCCACCCCAAAAGATAGCCCACCCTATTTTTGGCTTGATTTGCTATATTTTTTAAACACCGAAAAATACCCCACTTCTAGTAATAGTAGTGCTGGGATCAATGATGGTTTGCGACTACTAATAGTAGTCGCATGCTAATAGTTACACACAACAGGATCTTGCCTTTGTTTCAACTTTGTCAATCCAAATGTATTCTGAATAGGCTTTTTTCTTGGCTTTACTGCAGGATCAAAATGTTGCCTTTTTTTTTTAACAGTATATATATTCTGTATTAAGTATGGCACGCAATATAATCCGCCTCAACTTGCAATGTACCGCATGCGCGACGCGTGACTTCAAGCTCAGCAAGCCGCTCCGCCCAACCCGAAAGCCACGTGACACCAGTTCCGAGGTATGGATTGGCTCCGGTGGCTCATAGCGTCTGCTGCGGTTCATCGAAAAGTGAAACGGCTCCAAAAAGTCCGGAGTTTGCGCGAGCGAAAAATGTGACGTCACCGCTGTCCTCGACGCGGTCGACTACAAGCGGAAAGGCAAGCCGCATGCGCATTTCACTTTTTCACTAAAACCGTGCAGTACAGCCAAAGCTACAGGGAAGAGAGTGTATCCTCACCTGTCCAAGAGGAGGAAAAGAGGAACGGAAGATATCAGCCCTTCTTTCCCGTTCCTCCTTTCCCTCCTCTTGAACAGGTTAGCATACACTCTCTCCCTTTAGCTTGGGCTGTAATTCTTCAAATTTTGCTCAATGCCGCCGGAGAACTACAGCACGCTAAATATGTGCACTGCTAGTTCTCCCTTTTGAGACCCGCATTTTTTGATGACTGCAATCGTGAGTCGCCACCTCAGCCATCAATCAGTCTTCCCTTCCCCTAGGTCAGTTTACCCTAGAGATATGGCGGCGACACTGGTTTAAACTACTATATTTCTGCTATCCTGGGGTCTTTAACATGCGTCACGGAGTTGATCGAGAAAAAGAAAGCTGAAGAAAGATAAAAAAAAAGAAGAAACACCTCGCCGCCAATAATGTAAACACGTCTTTCTTTCTTTTTTTTTTTTTTTAGGCGGGGGGGGGGGGTGTTGGCAATTACATTTTAAGGGAGCATTCATGTCCCAGCCTAGGGCATAGCCCGGGGCATTGGAATCTTAATACTCCATGAGATGTAGCCAATGGTAGGCATTGAAATCTCTGCGCTACCTGACATAGCCAATAGTGTAGGTGTTGGAATTTCCCCGAGGTAGCCAATAGCAGGTGTTAGAATTGTAGTACCAGTAGTGCCCTCGGACGCAACCAGTGGTTGGTTAGTAGCACCCTCCCTGATGTGTTGAGTGAAACTTGGCTCTCATTTGGGTTCGGGACAAAATTACCGGAGAGGTACCAAATACAGGAAGCTGACGCGTAAGGGCAACGCGTATACATGCATCGCGGCACTCAAAAAAAAGGGGAAAAAAAAGAGGTTTACCGACGGTGCGTGCCACGTAGCAGCCGGGCTTGACGTTGAGACCGAAGGGGAGCGGGAGTGGTGCGTCCCTCCTCGGCGCACTGCTCCCAGAGCCCCTGCCGGAACTTGTGCGCCACCAGCCAGTTGGACGAGGCCAGGCACAGGATCATCAGCAGGATCACGATCAGGCCGCAGATGAAGGCGAATACCTGTAAGCACAAATAAATACGACGACTCACTACGCGAACCAAAGGCATATCACCTGGCACGACCCGACTACACATCCTTTCAAATGGGACATGATATGTGTGTCCGTCCGTCACCGGCCGAAAAATTCAGGGTTTCCAGCTATATTAAGCGGGGAAACTATTCCCACTAAATATAGCAGGAAAACGTGAATTGGTGTGTAGTTAGGCACAAATTCTATTTCCCCGCTGTATTTAGCTGGAAAGCCTGAATTGGGGAGTCACTATACGCCAAATAAATTTAGGAAGAATTGCCGCAAAAACAGAACCCCGCTGGGGCACACTCGACGGACGTCTGAAGTGGTGTAGCCGCAGGATCCCAAATATGATCGCTTCACATCACTCTGGTAGCAGCCAGAGAAAATACATAGTTTATTTTATTATTTTTACATTGGGCACGGGAGCTTGCCATATGTTTACTAGAAAACGAAATATATCCTACCTCGCTAACGGCGAATTTCCATTAAGCGAACCAAGCAAGGTGCTCAAGCACCCAACACTAATATTGACGCGGACGCCCAGTGTTCATGGTTCCTCCCTGATTCCGCAACGTAGCTATGATGTAACCGGCCAAAAGCAAACACACCGATACAAAAGTCAGAACAAGAAGTGATGCGGGTTTCAAAGGCACGTTCCAGAAAAATGAGGGTGCCATTGACGCTCTCGGCTACCGTTGCCAGACAGCCGCTTTCCTTCACGTTGGCCGTTCCATTTGTTGATTGTCAATCGAAAGAGCGCCGGAAGCACAGAACCGTTGGGAAAAAATAGTCGACTCTACTGGGCGCCTGGTGTCTCCGCACTACACGAGGAATGTAGCCAGTGCAATACAATTGATAGCCTTGTGTCTTTAACGTGCATCATGCAGTGGTGACACACCAACCAACGTAAGCCGGTGCAACATGCTCATCCGGATCAGAAAGGGAAGGGGTTGGACTGAACCCAGGATCTTACAGTTTCAGTGATGTAATTGCGCCGAGTGAATTTAAAATACCTTTTAAAGTGGAAAAAAAAAATCAATTTTGAAGCAGCAGAGAAACACTTGTGGAGCACAAGGATATTTATGATTCCCATTCATTTCATCACAAATACTATGTCAAGGTTCATATATTGGCCAGTCTAACTAAGATATAGTGTTTCTCTGCCTTTTCACTCCTTAGCACCCACTGCAAAGCATGTTGATATTGCAAAGGTAATTTAATCACATCAATGGCATCTCACATGTAGAAATTTATGACGATAAAAGTCAGCATGTAGACAATTACAGGCCTTACAAAATTCAACGGAAAGCATTATTGTTATTCACAAGCTTTCATTCACGTGAAAAAAAGTTAATTTAGCTTGAATTCAAACTTCGTTGACTGCGTCCATGAACAGTTCAAAAATTAAACATACAGCACAGCCCAGTTGTGCTGTATGTCAATGTGATTCATCAGCCTTTTCACAGTACCGTACCTATGTTCTAAACATTGACTTAAAAATAAATAAAAATAAATGATAAATGGTACACGCAATTTGTCAGGATGTCACAACCTATCACATAATCTAACCATAGTTTTAAATCTAAATTTTTTTTTTGACAGGTTGCATTTTTTTTTGTTTTGGAGGAGTGTTTTGTTCTTAACACCAGGCTGCGATGCGGCAAAGCGATATACGCAAAATCACAATGTCTACTTTGCGGACGTAGCTTCCCTGCTGTGTACGAGGAGCACCTTGTGAGAAGCGCACTTGGACGATGTGAGCGGGTAAGGAATTCCAGTCGGCAATAGCAAGTAAAAGGGGGAATTTTGAAATTTGTTAGTTCTGGAGAAGAGAGGCTGAATTTTTAGTGGATGATCGCGGCGCTTTGAAATGTAAGATGGATCTTGGAGATAGAGGCTACGAAATTCCGATGATGAGTAGTAGATGCCATGAAGGAAAACAAGACCGGCTAGTTTGGTTCTAACGGTTAGAGGTTTCAACTCCAGGCTGGTTTTAATAATTGTGACACTCGAGGTTCGTGAATAGTCATGCATGATGTAGCGTGATGCCTTGTTTTGAACAGATTCGAGCTTGTTAAGAAGGTATGCTTGATGAGGCCACCAGATGATGTTGGCGTATTCGAGTTTCGATCGCACAAATGCTTTGTAGGCGGTTAGTTTGACTGTCTGAGATGAGCGGAAAAGGTTGCGTTTGATGTATCCGAGCGATTTACATGCACTTGAAACGGTGTTATTGATATGATCGTTCCAGGTGAGGTCCTCTGAAAAAATTACTTCTAAGTACTTGTATGTTCGAACTTTTTCTATCGTCTTCGTGGTTAATGGAATATTTCCTTGGCGTGGAAGAAGGCTGACTGGCAAATGTTATAAATCTTGTTTTGTTTGTGTTCAATCTCAGCTGCCATGTGCTGCACCAAAGTGAAATCATGTTGAGGTCTTGCTGTAGCAGTGCTTGATCATCTGGGTTGGTGATGCGCCGGTAGATAACACAGTCATCTGCAAAAAGTCTTATGGAGGATGTTAAGCTAAGAGGCAGGTCGTTTATGTAAATGAGAAATAAAAGCGGACCCAATACGCTGCCCTGAGGGACTCCGGACTTTACTGATAATTTAGAAGACTTACTCTCTCCGACATATGTAGCCTGTTTACGATTTTCAAGAAAAGTGGCAATCCATTGTATGATAACAGGATGAATGTTGAGTTGAGACAGCTTGTACAACAAGCGTTGGTGAGGTACGGAGTCGAAGGCTTTGGCAAAATCAATAAATATGGCATCAGTAGGTCTGGAAGAGTGAATGTTTTCGTGCAAATTAGTAACAAATTCAAAAAGTTGCGTTTCACACGAAAAACCTTTTCTGAATCCATGTTGGTTAGTACAGATTAGGTGATGGTCAGATAAGTAGCTAATGACATGGGAATATATGACATGCTCCATAATTTTGCATGGTACACTTGTTAATGAAATTGGTCTATAATTAGAGACATGTTTTTTATCACCAGATTTAAAAATTGGTAGCACTTTCCCAAATCTCCAATCCGCCGGAAGGTACATTAGCTCTACAGATTGCTTGAAAATGAGATAGAGCAGATGACAAGATATGGTTCGTGTTACCTTCAAAAGTTTGGGACATATATCGTCTTCGCCAGGTGCAGCAGCTTGGGGAGAGTCGATCAATAATTGCCAAAATGCCTTCTTGTGTAAAGGTGACAGGTTCACATGATACGATTGGGAATACACAAATTGGATCACATGGCAAAGGAAACTGTTCCTCAGTGAAAACAGATACAAAATACTCATTAAAAACAGTTGCTGAATCATGGTTGGAGAGCTCCTGTCCTTGCTCATCATAAATCTTAGGCAAAGTTCGCTCCTGTCTAGGT